>JAJOOR010021368.1:0-23479 GCA_036250505.1 Solanum acaule | reverse complement strand
TAACAAGGAAGTAACTCATAATGCAATCCATGTATAGCGTGCATCTTTACATTTAAGAATATAAGAGTCAACATCCTTCATTAGCATCATTACATTAAGAGCACCTTCATTCATTCGACATTAGATCAACATTCTTCATCAACACATTATCACAAGAGCCCATTCATTTCATTTAACATTATAAAGGAACACACCACAACCTCTCTCAAAGCGTACTTGTGCAATGCATATATGGCGTCCCATACCACCACCCACACTAAGTAGTGCATTCTTAAGAAACCATAGTTCATTAACATTCTTTGTAGGGGTAAGCCTTAACCGACATAGAACATGTGAGCAATTCATGGAATCTCGTTGTCACCCTCACTGGATAAGGGATTCCTACTTGCCTAAGGTAGGACCATCATTTTCATAGCTTAAGTGGATCCACTAGCTAGACCTATGTGGGCACATAGTTATGGGATAGGGAGATTGCTACTAGACACCCCGGCTCAACTCACGGGTGAGCATCCATCTCAAGAGGTTGCTACTACATACCCCGTCTCAACCCCCAATTCATATCCACTCGGTGATTGGCATTATTCTCCACGGAGTACTTGACATTCATTACATTATTTCATTATGGGATAAGAGATTGTTACTAGATACCCCGCCTCAACTTACGGTTGAGTATCCATCTCAAACCCAACATTCATTAGAACGGGATATAGGGATTGTTACTAGATACTCCGCCTCAACTCCCGGATGAGCATCCATCCCATCCCAACATTCATTCATTGGAAAGCTCATAGATTCAAAGATGAGAATAGCCTTTTACCTAAGAATCCCCTTATTGGGAGAAAGTTCTTTTACAACAAGTCATTATCATTCATTAGAGTACAATTGACAATAGCCTTTCAATAGACTCATCATTCATTAACATTATCGTATAACTTCATTATTAATTATTCATTCATGAGTGTTTGTGTATGTGAGAAAAACCTTTAACATATAGCCTCATCATTCATAGGTGTTAATTGACAAATAACATTCAATTATAACACACTCTCATTCTAAACATGATCATTATAAATTCATTGAAATCACACACACATAATTTACATCATGATAACACATAGAACCTTCATATATAGAGGTACAAGGAAGATATCCATCAATTCAGTACCACAATATACATAGTAAGTAAACACCTCCACCTTTCAAGTGGATCAATAGGTCAAGCACAATTCTAATTCAACAAATAATTAGGTCATAACTTGCCTTTCAAGGCCATAAACCAACATCAACCCATAAATCAAAACTACTACAATAGAATAGGAAATTGACATGATTCAATCACTTAATTCAACATAAATATCAATAATTCAACAATCTAAATCAATCTAGGCATAATCCATCAACATTCATACATGATCAACAAACCTACTTCATAAGGCACAATTTGGGAATTGAGAGAATTCATGGGTTCATAGAGTATTTTCATCATAAATCATCAACTAAACACTAATACAATCATAATTTGTCATTAGAAACCTTTTGAAAATGCTTGATGAAAGAACCCATGAGATTGAATAAAACCCTAGATTTTTCATACTTTGAAATCACCTTTGAATTGGCTCCTTAAATGAAAAGTTAGACAAGGATCAAGACTATCATACCTTGCTATTGATTCCCCTCGAAAATCCTTTTAAAACCTTGTAGATTCGACCTTGAGAGCTTGAAGTCTTCACCTCCAATGGAGGTTTCTAGAGAGAGACTTTTGGAGAGAAGGGGAGGTTTTGATTTTGGGTTTTGAAATAATGAGATGAAAAATAGAGTTTAATGCTTTAAATACTCTTAAAATACTTTAATAAACCCAAAATAACCGTCCAAACACTTAAAACAATTTAATTAACCAATTACCGAAACACCCCTAGCTTGGCTGAGTCCAAACTAGATTGAACAGGCATGGTTCACGCCCTGGACTCACGGACCGTGTGTCCATTTACAGACCATACTATTGGTCCGTGGTCTGGGGATGGGGCATGGTTTTGGAAGTGTTGACCTACGGAGCCCATCCACGGGGCGTTGATGGACCTACGGATCGTGAACCCCATTCGTAGGTCATCAAATTTTTGGCAACTTTCTGTTTTGGGGAAGCCTTGGGGGTTTGACTTAGGGTCCTCCTCAAGGACCCCTAGGGTGGTCCTTGGGGAGTCGTATCTTGGCGTTTAACCCCTAAACCCCTTAACCATGACTCTGGATGACAATTAACAACTCATAACCCAAAACTAACTTAAAACGGCACTCGTTAAGCTCTAGTACAACCTACTAGATTCTAGGGTCGTTACATAGCCTCTACAAGACAAATTCTAAGTGTTGACCTACAGAGGGAATCTATGGACCATTGGTCAACCCACGGTCCATAGGTCGTAGTCGTCGAATAAAGCCGCATCCAGAAAGTTTATTTCCTTATTTCATTTCCTTTTTGTTTAGGACATGTTTTTTCTATAAATAGTGTATAGAAATCCCCCCCTCCCCTTTTTATATAACAACTATCAAGTTAAATAATTTTATTGAGAACATTCTTCCATATTCTCTGTGGGATTGACCCCAATTCATAGTTGGGTAAATATATTGCTTTACCCAACTATGAGTCGGGTTCGATCCCACAGAGAATATGGAAGAATGTTCTCAATAGAAAATATTTAACTCGGTAGTCATTATATAAAAAAGAGGGGATTTAAATTGAAATAAAAAAAAATAGCTTTGAAGTAAGTATTTATTTATATTCAGATTATTAGAAATAACTAGGAATGTGCTCCCCATGATTTCATAAAATAGCAAGAGTATCGTACTAGTGATCTATTTCAATTTTTAGCATGCATGGTTGGTAAGTTAGGTATTCCTAAGTCATTGGTCCTCCAAATAGGGAATTTCAGCCCGCACATTGATCCGGCTACATGTGTATACTTTACAAATCCTTACCTTTACCTCGGATTAGACATCACATCAATGTATGACTTAGTTTTCACCCTTGCACCAATTGAAATTAAACTATTAGATAGCATCCACTAATTCTCTATTGTTTAATTCTTTTCTCATTAACTACCTCCTTGGTCCGGCAAGTAGCAACGAGGCGAGTTCTACCGTTGCGCACAGTTAAAAAGACTTCTAAATGAAAGAATTAACAATAAATGCATAAAACTCATTCAAGAACACTTCGTACATAAACTTAATTTAATAATTCATCATGGTTCCCACAACCCTGGTTATGAAATTTAGCTACTCATTATCTCAAAAACACAATCAAAATATATTAAAATAAATATGCTTGTGTTAATCATAAAAATTTAAGAACAATAGCTAAACTATCTTTTATTAATCATGAATACAAATAAATAATAAAGGAGAAGAAAGAATAAACCATACTTCTCCGGCCTCCACGGTGGCTCTTCCCTTGTTCCTAAGCTAGAAGAAAATTTAAATTGTGTATTGTTTCTTGGTTCTTGGCTCCCCTCCAGAATAATTTTTCATCCCTTATTTATAGATATAAAAACCCTAAATAAAGTAATTAAGTTCAACACAAATTAGAAAAACAAAACGCGATTAAATTGGGTTTTCCACTGTACACGTGATTTCTGGAATTTCCATCTCTTTTTTTTTCGTGTTGCTGAAAGCGTACGCCGCCTCAAAATTGCGACAGCTTCCATACTTGCCACGTGTACAGCAAAAATAACAATTGAAATTCATCGCTTTGCAGCCGCCATTTCCTTTAATATATAAATATATTATTTTATTCAATTTAATCCATTAACCTACCTGCTTGATTTCCTTCTTCAACCTTTCATCTTTAATTCATTTTAGCTCAAAACTTCTTCATTTTTCCACCAATATAATCCTACAAATAAAATATACTATTTAGCATAATTCATAAAATTCAAGCTCCAAAAGGATAAATATAAATAATAAATGTGAGGAAAGTAATGATTAAAAATATGTATTTTTAGCCTCACATCAGTGCCAAACACCACGACAAGGCTCACAAGCCATTGTAAAGAACACGAGCCATGGTCCGGTCTGTGGCCCCTTATGCAGTTGCTTAGGCTTGAGGTCTTGGCCACCCACAAACTAAGGCTTCTTCACAAGCCTTCCCACGAGTTGTGGTAGTGGTCGTGGACTTGAGGCAGTGTGCTTCCAAGCTTGGGCAGCCTTGGCCTTGGCTTGGGCCTTGCCCCCTTGGCCTTGGCTCTTACCCCTAGCCTTGGGCCTCACTAAACCCTAGATGGTTTACTAATTTACGGGGTGTAAGACGTGCCTTGACGTTCAACCCCTAAACCCCTCATTCTAACTACAAGAAGTCTTATCTACGATTCTAACCCTCATCCCAAACTTTAGAACCCTAACTTAAGGCCCTAGTTTAGTCTACTAGTTTCTAAGGTATTACACTCGTGATGAGAAGAGGGACATAGAGGTCACCCCTACATTGTCCATAGATATCCGATGCATGGAGGTCGAGTACACTCAGGATAAGGCAGATAGGAGGAGAGTAGCTCCGGTGGATGCATCCCCGGAGGTTGATGTTGATTCTATACCTGCAGAGGCATCTTTGTCTACTCCGGCCTTCGGGTCTTCAGGTACACCCGCTACCACTCCTTCTCAGGTTTTTCTGCTTCCCAGCCCACCAGGATTACTCAGGTCATGATCCTGAAGATGAGGCACCTAGCCCATTTTGCCGATGTGCGGGCAACCCGGTTAGAGGCCGTGGTGCCTTGGATGATTGAGCGAGCCCTCCTAGTGGCGTTGACACCCGTCCAGACATCTATTGATGCTCTCACAGTGAGAGTAGAGACTTGTGAAAGTCGACAGGGGGTTACTTCAGAGGTGACGGCTTTTTATTTGTGGTGGGGTGAGGTCTTGTGACTACATTTTGTATATATTGGGTTTGTTTTTGGTTTCAAATTGTGTGTTGATCTTGTTTTGTGGATGTTTGAGCTTATGGATCCTTGTTATGAAATGAAAATGGTTTTTGACCCTTTTGAAAAGCTTTTCCACCTTTTGTTTTGTGTGAATGTGATTGTTCTTGTGCAGATTTGAGTACCGGACATAATCAATACCGATGACTTGAATAGTGCTCTTAATCGAACAAAAATGAATGCGCGGCTACGATGAGGCCAAATAAAGTTGCATAGACAATGTGTGAACTTTTTGCATCTCGTTGTGACTAGCCTGTTATCGAATGTAGTCTCTTGTGATGAACATTCCACACTAGCAAAAGTGCGGAGTCTCATTTGATATTGGTGCCAATGCCTTTTGTGATGAGCCTACCATGAACCTTGTGTGATGACACCTACAATTTTCCATGTTGGTCCGGTTGACTAAGTGATGCAAGCTCATGAAATGATCTTAGGCAATGATTTTGAAGAGTGAAACAATTTGACAATAAACCTCTTTTGTGGCCAACCTTGTGAGATGTGTGAACCTTGCTTGAACCCCTTTGAGCTTTATCCTTTTCTTCGAAGAAACTTAATGCAATTGAGACCTCTCTTTATCCATTCACCTATAATCCTCATGAAATGTGGTCCGTTTGAATAGCCAACTTAGGCCAAAAGCCTAAGTTGGGGTGTGGTGAAAAGAGAAGGTAAATCAAGAAGTGTAA
The DNA here is from genome assembly GCA_036250505.1 of Solanum acaule. NCBI lineage: Eukaryota > Viridiplantae > Streptophyta > Magnoliopsida > Solanales > Solanaceae > Solanum > Solanum acaule. The sequence continues at coordinate 17,841 of JAJOOR010021368.1, read as the reverse complement.
TAAATTCCCCTTTGAGTCAATGGTCTTGAAAAAGATGGAACCCCTCCAAAAAAAAAGAGAAAGAAAAGAAAAAAAAAAGCAAAAGAAAAATAATGAAAAAGTTGTGAAATAAAGTTGTGAAAGTTGCAAAAGAAATGGGGTATCCGGTATTCCATTGGAAGTTAAATAATGGAGTGAATTTTGAGCATGAGCAAAAATGCTGAAGGAAAGGAAGAAAAATGATGTTCATACCATATTTCATGAGGATAGCAGCCACTGAGCGTAAATAACCTTACATTTACTCTCAGCCCCGTTACAAGCCTTGAAAAGTTCGTTTTGATCTTGAGTGAGCTGAAATGAATGTTGATTGGAAAATAAGGGCAAGCCTATGGGTGAAGTCATGCATGTATTCATCCTTGTGAGTGTGAGCGTTGTATGTGGTTCCAGAACTATAAATTGTTGAAGAATTGTGTGTGAATTTGGAACCATCTTTATTGTGAGGGCATTTCAGTACCTTTGTTGAGCTTGAACTTTCATTTGAAGCAAGTATTGTGAACTTGAGAATCTTTGATAATGGTGAGTCACAATTTGAATCTTTGAGTGCACAATTGAGCCTGGAATGAGTAAGTTATGTCTTGTTATGTGCATTCATGATTCAGTCTTACATAGCACTGTTTGAGACATCCTTTTTAAACTGCTGAACTTGAATTTTACTTGAGTACAAGAAAAAGTTTAAGTTGGGGATGCTGATGAGTCCACAGTTTGGACTCATTTAGGGCTTTGTTTATATAGATTTAGTGCCCTCAAATGCTTATTTTGTGCCAATAATTGATGTTGAATCCTTGATTTTCATGAATATGGATAGAGGAACAAAGCAAGGACACTAACTTACAAAAAGGAACAAAACGAGCTGAAAGAATGAAGAAGGCAAGCCTGGTGATCGCCAAGTTCACTTGGCGAATCGCCGAATGGCTATATGACCGCCTAAAGTTCCAGTGTACCAAGCCCTGAGGGAAGAAACCAAGTCGCCGAGAGAAAGGAGCAGTTGGCGGATCGTCGAGTAGTTCCGTGATGCAGTGCTAGATCTCCCATAGTTACAGACCTTGAGGATGTTGAATGCCAAGGCAGAAAGGCGATGGAAGTGACCAAAGGGCAGCTCGCCGAGTGGTTCGGCGAGCCCGACTTACTTCACCGATTAAGCTTTCGTAGCTTATTTTCGGTAGCTATAAATATGTTTTTGAACATTTTAGTTAGTACTAATTTTCATATCTATCTATCAATTTTTATATCAATTACTCTTTAGAACAGTTTTTCTCTAGTTTTCTTTCACTTTGAAGAATTGAAGAAAATCACTTTTGAGAAATTGGAAGTGGGTCTTTGAGATTCATAAATTTAGACCATTGTAAAGACAAAATCTATTTTACTCTGTTGATGGATAATCAATTTGGTAACAATTTTTACCCCTTTATGATGTCTAGATAAAACCCCAATTCTTGGGGTGTGATTATGGGCTGATTTAGCTTATGGGTATTACTAATTCTTAGTTTAAATGCTATTTAAAAGTGAGTTTAGTCATTAATTTTGGTTGAAATAAAGAATTGCAGTTACTAATGCTATTCTATCTTCGTGTTCCTGGCTTATTCGAGAGAGAGGTTTTAGAACTAAGGTTTTTTATTGATGGTTAGTGGGTATTGGGTTGACCTGGGTGCAGCTCGAGAAAGTGAATCCTAAACCCAATCCCACACATTCAGCTCGAGAGAGTGAATGGATTAAGGTGTGGGCTGTTCTTATTTTGCTTGTTTGTTGATGTTCGAGAGAAATCAACTTGATTCGGGGTAAATTGTTCAAGAGAAAATTTACCTCCACTATAGCCTAGCCTACTCACTAATATTTAGCTATTTTCTAATAGTTGCAATTACCCATATGTCTACATTGCCTATAATTAATCACATCCCAAGAACCCGTCTCATTATTGTTAATCCTTGTTGTTGTGACTATTGTTCGTAGTTGATAATCAAAACCAAAACCCCCATTTGACATTCGTGTCACCCCCTAATTTGAATGATGTCTTTATTCGATAATTTCTAGTCCTATCATTGATTTGACCGCAAATCTGAAACACGTATCGCTCCCTGTGGGATTCGACCCCAACTCATTTAGTTGGTTTTATACTGATTAACGATCGTTGATGCTTAGAATTGGATGAAATGTCTTTGAAACATCATTAATCAAGGAATCAGATTCTGATCGAAACTCATAATTCTTTGTATTCTATTCACTCAGGAGCAACTAAGATGTACCGCGATCTGCGGGAGGTCTATTGATGCAATATGATGAAGAAAGATATTGCATAATTTGTGGCTAAATGTTTGAACTGTTAACAAGTGAAAGTGGAGAATCAGAGAGCAGATGGTTTGGCTCAAAAACTTAGCATTCCTACATGGAAGTCGGAAGATTTGAATATGGACTTCATTACGGGTTTACCTCGCACTTTTCGACAGTTTAATTCGATGTGGATCATTGTGAACCCAATGACAAAATCGACTCACTTTCTTCCCATTAAAACTTCATTTTCATCAAAGGATTATGCCAAGCTTTATATTAGAGAAATGGTAAGGTTGGATGGAGTTCCTTTGGCCATTATCTCTGATCGAGGTACTCAATTTACATCTCAGGTTTGGAAGTTGTTTCAGAAAGGTTTCGCTACTCAAGTGAAACTTAGCACAACTTTTCATCCTCAGATTGATGGAAAAAGTGAGCATACTATTTAGACTTTAGATGATATGTTGAGAGTCTGTTTAATTGACTTCAAAGGAAGTTGGGATGATCATTTGTCTTTGATTGAGTTTGGTTATAATAATAGCTATCATTCTGGCATCTGGATGGAACCATTTGAGGCCCTTTATGATAGGAGGTGTAGGTCTCCTATTGGTTAGTTTGAGGTTGGTGAGGTCGCTTTGATAGGGCCCGAGGTTGTGTATGAGGCTATGGAAAAGGTTTGACTTATTTATGAAAGATTGAAAATGGCTCAAAGTCGACAAAAGTCATATTCCAATGTCAGAAAAAAAGAAGTAGAATTTGATGTTGATGATTGGATCTACATGAAAGTTTCACCCATGAAGGGTGTAATAAGATTTGTAAGAAAGGGAAGCTCAATCCCCGATATGTGGGCCCTTATAGGATTTTGAGACGCATTGGCAAGGTTGCTTATGAACTCGAGTTACCTAATGATTTAGCATCAGTACATCCGGTATTCCATGTCATTTTTGAAAATGTGTGTTGAAGAGCTGGCATCTATTGGTCCTTTTGAAGGTTTGGGAGTTAAACAGAATCTTTCTTATGAAGAAGTTCCTGTTGAGAATTTAGCTAGGAAAATGCGGTAAGTTGAGAAATAAAGAATTTGCTTCCGTGAAGGTTCTTTGGAGGAATCAATTAGTTGAGGGTTCTACTTGGGAGACTGAAGCCAATATGATGTCCTGGTATCCTTATCTCTTTAGCTCCGCTCCTACTCTAGCTTATGGTATTAGCCTCTCATGGTTCATCTTTCTGATTCATGTGATTTAGTAATTCTCGTGTTTCTGTATGCATGCACGTTCATGAAAACTTGATTTTTGATATTATAAGTTAGTTTGGGGTGATTCTCCATTTTTTTATGAGCATTTTTTTATGAAAATTGCATTCATGTGGGGTTGTAAGTTTTCATCCTACTTTATTCATACTAGCTTGAGTCCCATTTAAGGAAGAATGTTCCCAAGGGAGAGATATTGTGATACCTCAGAAAAAGGAAAGGTTGCATTGCAGATTACAGGTCCAGTCTATTCGTCCTGTTTATGGACAGTAAAAGGTTCTAGGGTCCATATAACGGAGTCGTAAAAATGACCCTTGCTTTTTAGATCTGTGAAGTATTCCTACAGACTACCAGAACGGTCCGTAAGAAGTGGTCATAGAAGAGGTCCTAGACTTAGAATTAAATTTTGACTTAGGGATCTACGGAAGGTTTTACGGGTCGTGGAAAATTTTATGGGTCGTGGACCTATCTCGTGGAACTTAATTTCAGAGTTGGAAGGACAATGGTTCATAGGTTCTACAGTTGGACCTACGATCCATGGAACTTTGAACGGACCGCAGAAGGGACTCATGGAAACTAGGTAGAATTTTAAGTCCCAATATCAAGTTCTACGAACAACCAATATGGTATGTAGAAGTTTAATCGGACCATTGGTCAGTCCATAGGACCCCTTGATAACACTCAAATCACCCTTCAACATCAATTATAAGGTTGAGCAATCGTAGTCAATTAAAACCCAACAAAGTGTCGGGGTCAAACCCTATAGGGAACAGTTTATCGTGGAGAATTATTTATCGAGAGATCTGGACTTTAAATCAGATCATTTGGAATAGTAAGAACAATTGGGTGGATGGTACCACCAACTTAATGTAAAACTTTGTTGTGAATTATCAAAATTAAAGTAAAATTCGAATGAAGTCAAGAGTTATCAAGCAATCTAGGGGTGCGGGGGATTGAAAGTCAATGCCATATAGGAGTAATTGTGCTGCTCTATAGTGATATGCATATATGATAGGCTAAGCCATCTTCAATGACACTAATCATCTTTTGATCTCAAAGCATCTACGGTAGAATCTCTTTTCGGTTTCATCTAATGCCAATTCATAACAACCCAATACTTTATTCTATTCCCTCTTTCCAGAATAGGGCATTTAGATCTGACCCACAACTTCTCTTTCGAGCAAATCAAGGACATCAAACCTAAATTGCTAGTATTGAACTAATTAACCACTCTAATTAATCTCTTTCGAGCATCAAGCGGAGATGGAAGTAGGAATTAAGTTTCCAACCTTAACCCTAAAATTAACCCCATGGTAATAGGAACAAATTCATGCATGAACAACTACAAAATATAGCATAGCACAATACTATGTACATTAAATTAACACCCAACCCTATTAGAGAACCCCATAGATCTTGGGGTTTTAGCCACCCATCACAAAAAGTACATAAAGTATACCTTCCATGAAAGAAGCCATGGATAACTTGAAATCAAGAAATTAAGAGTCAACCCACTTTGTATTTCATTTCAAATTATTGAATTCAAGATTCAAATTGTAAAACTCCAAGAAGATTAGAAAAATTGTTCTAAAAAGTAAAGTGTTCTCTGTCAAAACTTTCTTTTGAACTCAGCTACTCAACTCTCTAATCGAACTCTATCACTTGGGCTATTTATATTTTCCCAAAATTTGGCTCAAAAATCCTCTTTGTAACCAAATCAGCGACATTAGTCGAGCTCGCCTAATTCACTCAGGGAAACGCCCTTCATTCCATAGCTCGATCTTGGCTACAGGTTTTTTAACTTCAGTAGAAAAACTCAATTCAGTCAACTTTTCTCATTCGGTGAATAATCGAGTACCACCTTAGTTCACCATTTAATCATTAAATCCGTGTACACTATCAATTTGGGTGATGTGCTTCAGATTCTCCTTTCTCATTCGTCGTATCTCCTTTTCTACTGGAGTTCACCGATCTTCTTTGGTAAGCAAAAGTGTTGTGTGCTGTCAGATTGGGAGAAGTATAGTTGAGTTGGCGATCTACCCTTCATGCTAGGTGATCAACAATGTTCATTTTGCACTTTATTTGTATTTTTGCCCATTCTTTCTTGCTTTAGTACATGCCTTGTCCAATTGCCTTCATAGCTGCAAATCATCAATATTTGATTAGAAAATGACAAAGTTAGGCATTGAGGACACCAATTATTGAGCTAAATAAACCTTAAATAAGTCCAAATATACCACTCATCAACACCCCCAACTTAAACGTTTGCTTGTCATCAAGTAAATCAAGAACACAATAAGCTTAATAAGGGTGTCTACAATAGTACTCAAAGAGTGTTAACATGCAACCGCCATGGCAAGACTACTCTTAATAGTATGTTACCCTAAATCAAGATTAAAAAGCTTCAAATGATGACTAGCTAGTCTCAACACAAGCTCAAGCTCATTTTAGGTTTTTGACTAATGTAAGAACATGTTTAAACAAATGCATTCAGGTGCCCTCACATCAAGAACGATTTCATGCTCTCACAAAGTAAATCAACAAAGGTAATAGGAACCAATGCAACTCTCAGTCTCTCAAAGGAGAAATACATGCAAGCTTTGTCCCATAGGTTTGCCCATATCTTCCAATCATCGAACAACTTGGTTCATGTTAGATCTCAAGGGTCTTTTAGGCTTGTATTGGAGTTGAGGGATAAGACATGGTCAATTTGGATTAGTGACTTTACCTTTTCAAAGCATTGTTGCAATCATCATCACCTCTTCTCAAGTTCTTTTTTCTTTTTTTCATTTGAGAACTCAACCCTTGACTTTCTACTCAATTTATTTCATTCACTTCTCTTTTTTCATTTTCATTTTCCCAAGCTATTCTCATCAAATTGATGACAATCACACACACTTTCTTTCTTTTATAAGAAGAGGTTCCTTCTTTTGTAAGACATATAGATTTGAGCTTCATTTCTTCTTTCTTTGCCTTTCACTTAGCTCTCCTTCATATGTCCTATTCACACCCCCCAACTTAAGCTTTTGAACATCCCAATGCTTCAAAAAGGATTTATGGTTAGAAGGTAGGGGTAGTTTTGGCTCAAGAGGCATCTTTTGGTTGTCAACAAATAGATTAGGCTCAATTGGTGTCAGCATGCATTCACACCCTCACAAGGTAGTCACAATAGGCTTGCTAGAAAATTTGGCTCCGTCATTGAATTTTTTCCTAAGATCATATCCCGCATTCACCAAGATTCAACCAAATGGACTAACAAGGAAAATTCTAGGACTCCACTTGCATGTTTTCAAGTAAGCCGTACCACACATAGCACTTCAAAAAGCACTCTTCTATCATATCCCGGAAAGAAAAAAATCGTATGTGCGATGTTCATTGCAAGGCACACATCTAAACGCAACTATTCAACAAAAAAATCAAAGGGATCATTCAAAAGTGTAACCACATCAATTTCATTCTCACAACACCAACACTATGAATCATGCTCATCATGAGTATTATTTAAGACATCGATATTGAACAAAATTGATTCTCAAATTATAACAATGAAAACTTTAAACATTTCACAATTTTGAAAACTCATGGGGGGTTGCATTCATCAAGAGAGAATGAAAAATGAAGTAAAGAGACACACATTCCCAAAATAGAAGCACTCTAATATAAACAAAACATTAACTACAAAAATTAAAATTACAAAACAATCAAATTACAAGCAAAGGGGAATATTGGCACGAAGGCCCTCACCCCACCAAAAACAAAAAGAAATGTCCTCAATGCTAAGTAAAAGAAATGCTAGGAGTATGAGATATAGATTCCCCCGATAGGCTATGCCTGTGGATCACTCTCATGTATAGTCTCTAGTGGAGAAACCTCAAGTGGGGTATCTATGCCCAGAAATAGGATCATGGGAGGCAGCAAAGAAGGCTCGACTTGGGCATTAGTGCCAGGCTCAACAATGGGAAGTATGGGTGAGTCTACAGTGACTCCACTAGACCCAACAATTGAAGTATCTCGAAGAGACCTCTCTAAGGGATCCTAAATAATGACCTCCTCGATCTCATGCATCTCTTTCAGGGTCTCAGCAATCCCATGCTCATCCTCAATCAACCCCTTCTCATTGATCTCATTAGCCAGCTCCTCATCCTCAGCATCCACATCTACAACAACCTCCGGTACAGAAGAGGAAGGTACATCACTAGGCATCTCTCGTGTAGGGGTAGCAAAATTTGAAAGGGAAACATCGCCCCAAAGTTTCGAGATGTCCATGAACTGAATCTAGACCACCTCAGCCCTTAATGTAGAAACCTCAGTCCTAAGGGTGTCCAAAGCACTAGAACTACCCTTGGTCTTCTTCAAAAGTGCTATCCACACAGTTAATCCTCTAACCTCTGAGTCTGGTCTTCAATAGTCTTCTCACACCTGACCACCCGCTCAGTTAGAGGACCTAAGGCATTTTGGATAGCCAGGTAAATGAGTCGAGCTAACTCTTTCTCAACCTTTGTAGCTCTAACATTCGGTGACTGGGCAATACTGCCCATCTAGTGTACAAGTGCCTAGGTCAAGGGAGGACAGGCAACCAAAGAAGGGTGAGGCCTCGCATTGGAAGCGGTCACAGAAACAAAAGGTGCAGATGCAGTGATGGAATCAGAAGTACCACTAGTAGATGAAGAAGTATGAATACCTACCTGCTCCACAAAAAGAGCAGGTGTGTTGGTCCCACAAGTCAATGTGCCAAGGTTGACCACTAGAGTGGAGTTTGGGGTTGGTGACTTCCTCCGAGCCACATCATCTCTCAAACACTCTACCTCGATCCTTCATATATCACTAAATAAGGCTGGTGTAACTCTCACATTTGTAGCAACCTTGGAGGGGACTCCTGCCCTTTTACATAAATGTGTGATCAAAACTGGAAACGGGAGCGATGTCTGCTCCTGCCTCTCCCTCATTAGCATATTTGTTGTAACAATGGCACCAACATGTATGTATTCTTGATCTATTATGGTGCCCACCAATATCGCCTTGTTATGATGAAGAAGAGACTCATTCTAGGATGGCATCAAGTTGCTGCTGATGAAACGAAACTACTATCTGGCAACTATATTTAAGTCTTTCTTCTCTATCTTAGCACTATCCACCATCTAAGAAGGAGAAGAATATGAGATTAAAGGTGCTAACCAAACCTTCAAAGAATCTAGGTCGTGGCGCATCCAGAGACAAATAGCTCATCTGCAAATGTCGGCATATTTAGGGAAGTATTAATAGCTCCTGCGTCGTACCAGACTCTCTTCCCTCTCACGTCCACTTCTTCAAGTTGCATACAAGTTATGCCCTTTCGCTTCTATAGAAGGTCCTGAGTATACGCCGCATAGAACTCCTTCATCCAAGAAGGGATCTAGGGGCTGCTAGATCTTATAAAACATTCAAACCTATGGAACCGAATTGCATTCTAGATGGTTGTGCAGTCACTCATCACTTATTCTATGGAAAGTCATCTCTTCTCAATTATGGTCCATTCTCCTTCTGCATTGAGCATATTTAAGGCTCTTGGAGCTACAATTAGGAGAACTCTGGAGGTCAATGCCTATGCAAATAAGGTTTGAACCAACTTAGATCTAATATTCGTCCTCTTCCACACCACCCTTGGTTGTCCCCTGTCTTGGGTATATGGTTGTGAGGTGGATTGTCGATGATTTTGAGCTTTAAATGGTTCATTATTGGCTCATTATCATAGTAGACCACATTTTTACCCTTTTTCTAGCCATCACCTGCAAGGTACACATTAAAGCACAAGATTTGTGAAGGTAAGTTGAAATGAAAGAACTTTGAATCAAGCTTGAAAATAGTCCTGGGGTTCACCTAACGAGAAGGCGTATCACCTAACCAGATCAGCAAGCTCCGATGAGCTCACCTAATTACACAGTAACACAAATCTAAGAGATTAGGCACACAAGGCAGAGTCAATGCCTACTCGGTGATTCACCAAGTTGGTTTCGCTGGGCTAATACAAGTCCACCCAAACTGACAGTGCAAAAGGGAAAGACATAAGAACTAAGGGCGATATCCTCTTCCACTCGGTGATTCGCTAAATGAGTTCGGAGGACTAATACAATCCCGCCGAATGGAACAATACCTAAGGCCATGCATAAGCCCAAAAAGGCGAGTTGGGTCTTACTCGGTGACTCACCTATCTTTCTTGGTGAGATATGACAAGTCCACCTAACAGGAATTTTCAGCTAGTGCTTATATTTCGAATACAAATCCAACTTGCACAACAAATATGAGTTTCACTCAACAAACACAATCCACCTATATGCTTTTACCTATAGGTACTCAGATTTCCCCCATTTATCACTAAGTGTTGCTCTACTTGATAATTTGCCCTTCAGAAAGTAGTCAATTTGTCTATCATTGGGAGAAATCATGCAATGGATCAACATTGAGCTATTCAGACTTCAATCGAATTAAATTAAACATAGATCCAACAAGTATATTGATTCAATTTAGCATTATAACCAACACAATCACGATTCACCATTTATATAGGCATTCACAGTTAAAATCACATGGGTATAATTCAAATTCAACAATATGATCTTACCCAACAAAATTAAACACTTAATCTCAGTTACAGGCTCAAGCTCACACCCTATGTGCAATCCAAACTCTAAATCAACAATGAGAAGTCAAAACTTCAACCTTAGTGCCAAAAAAAATAGAATCGAAAAATCGGGGTTGGGTGGACTCGAGATCCACTCAAATGCACTCCTAGTACTTTCAAAACACTCACACGAGGAAGAAAATCACTCACAATGCACAATGTAAGAGAGGGGAATTGAAAAGACTCCAAAAATTCAAATAGTTTTGATTTTTGAGATTAAAAGAACCCTAGCCCTTTTATAGTAGACCCGTTTGGCGCACTTACTAACATTGCCGAACATGTTCAGCGTATTGCCATTTGGAGTTTAAGCTCACCGAACATGCCTGAACAATGACCAAACCCAAAGGTTAATTTGGCAGACCTGATGGAGTCCATATTATGCACTTTAGCGAATCGCCCTTCGGAGTTTTGGTCGCCGATCTTGATAGTGCACATCGCCATCTTTTCATGCTCAAAAGGCAGACAAAAATCAAGTTACCTAGTGGTTTTGGTGCATCACCCTTTTGGTTATGGCCTCGCCCAATCTGCACTTATCTATCTTTCAACCTCTTTTCCAACTACACTCATAACGCACATTATTCAAAAGCAGATAAAAACAAAAGTAAAGACTTGGGTTGCTTCCCAAGAAGCCTTATTTAATGTCGTGGCACGACATAGTCCTCAAACTTTAACACTCATTCTTGGGGTTTGGGATGGTATCACTAGGCAAGGTTCCCTTTTTCCTTGGATTTAGATGAGTGGAAATTTGACCCAGTTGGGTCTCCAGCTGCTTGATCGAAACTGAATGTGAAGTCACTATTTGGGTTAAAGTGGAGAAGTTATTTTTCAAATCCGTCAACACCTTATTGGCTCTTTCAACCTTGTTATAGATCCTCACAAACATGTATTACATCATGCTTCCTTCCAGATCAACTGCATCTTTAGGGCATGGACAATCATGGGGAGGCATGTATCTATCTTTGTCTACCTCCCTGTCTCTCCAATTTTCACTCCTCCAATATTTCCAACCACTCTCTCTATCCTTGTTCCAACCTTGGTTCCCACCTTGACATTGATAATTGTTGTGAGAACCCCCCCTCCCCCACATCATTTCACAAGTATTGAAGCTTTTCATTGTATAATGCCTCAAATTTGGCATCATCCGGGCACTACCCACTATTTGTTCCAACCACATTTACTAACTTAGTTCCACCTCCCATAACATGTTTGGACAACAAATCGATTTGGGTCATCATTTTTGCCATATTCTCTTCCTTTTCATGGTCCCTTTCGATTTGTTCTTCACTCAAACCCACTTGTAGAAGGGGTGCTTGGTCTTCCCTTGTTGCCATGCTCGATTGACCTTAGTCATATAATCTAACAACAATGCCACTACATCATAAGGCTGTCTCATCAATCAACCATGGACATATTGATCAGCCACACTTTTATTGACTAAATCAAGGCTCTAATAAAATTATTATAGAAGCAAATTTTTCGGAACGCCATGTGTTGGACATTGCAAGAGTAACTTCTTGAACCTCAACCATGTTTCATGAAAGGGCTCACCTCTAAGACTTTTGAAATTATGGATTTGGAGAAGAAGTTTAAACATATTTGACGGTGGAAAGAATCATTCCAAGAACGCCTCTGTTAGCTCATCCCACGAAGTAATAGAATTAGTTGGTAACTCTTCCAATTACCTTGTAGCATCTCCCGTTATAGAGAACGAGAATAGTCTCAACCTTATAGATTCTTGGGAGATATTGTTGAACAAAAAGGTTCCACACACATCTTTAAAATTCCTAAGGTGCTCATGGGGATCCTCATGAGATAGGCCCCAAAAAATCCCTTTTATCTGGAGCAATTGGATCATAGTACCCGTGATGTGAAACACCATCCTCTCGGTTGTAGGAGGTATTTAGATTTCTCATGTGCCTTGAATGACATTAATGGGCATGTCATTAAAGTCTCCTATATTATCATATTGACCATAGTGACTATCATTTTCACTTCCATAGTCACTCATCTTGTCAACCAGCAAATCAGCCGACAACAACATAAAACAACAACTCTAATACAAAGAAACCAAATTAAAATCTAATTTCTCAATTAGAATTCTCAACTACCCCTCCCCGATAGCGTCACCACTTTTTCATAATGTTCAAATCACCCTTCAAAACCAATTAAAAATGTGAGCGATCATAGTCAGTAAAAACCCAATGAACTGTCAGGGTTGAATCCTATAGGGAACAATGTATTGTGGAGAATTCTTTATCGAGAGATTTGGAATTTAAATCAACTCATTTGGGAAAGCAAGAACAATTAGGTGGATTGTACCACCAACTTAATGTAAGACTTTTTTTTTGTCAATTATCGTAATTAAACTAAAATTCAAATGAAATCAAGAGTTATCAAGAAATCTAGGGGTGCGGGGATTGGAAGTAAATGTCATATAGGAGTAAATGTGTTGCTCTATAGTGATGTGCATACATGAAAAGGCTAAGTCATCTTCAATGACACTAATCATCTTTCAATCTCAAAGCATCTACGCTTATAATCTCCTTTCGGTCTCATCTATTGTCAATTCTTAACAACCCAATACCATAATCTATTTCTTCTTTCAAGAATAGGGTAAATAGATCCGACCCATAACCTCTCTTCCAAGTAAGTCAAGGACAGCAAATTTAAATTTCTAGTACTGAACAAATTACCCACTCCAATTAATCTCTTTCGAGCATCAACCAGAGATCGAAAGTAGAAATTAAGTTTGCAACATTAACCCTTAAGTTAACCCCATAGTAATTAGACCAAATTCATGCATCAATAGCATCAAAATAGAGCATAGCACAATATCCACTACATTAAATTAACACTCAACCCCATTAGAGCACCCTAGATTACCCATCACAAAAAGTAAAAAAAATATACCTTTCATGAGAGAAGTCATGGGTAACTTGAAATCAAGCAATTAAGAGTAAACCCACTTTGGATTTCACTTCAAATTATCAAATTCAAGATTCAAATTGTAAAACCCCAAGAAGGCTAGAAAAAGTGCTCTAAAAAGTAAAGTGTTGTCTCTCAAAACTTTCTTTTGAACTCACATGTTCAACTTTCTAATTGAACTCTATCATTTGGACTATTTATATTTTCCCAAAAATCTACTTTGTAACCAAGTCGGCAATATTAGTCGGGCTCGCCTAATTCACTCGGTAAATTGCCATTCGTTCCCCAACTCGCCTGTGTGATGTTCTAGGATTCAGGTGTGAGAACCACAGTTGGCAAACTCGATTGAGCCAGTCATTCTCATTCAAAAAATCACTAAGTACCACCTTAGATCATCGTTTGAGCATTAAATATTTTTCATGCACACTGTCACTTTGGACGATCTTCTTCAGATCCGCCTTTCTCATTTGGTGTATCACCTTTTTTGCTGGATTTTGTCGTCCTTCTTTAATAAAAAAAAGTGTTATGCACTGTCAGATTGGGCAAAGTGAAGCTTAGTTTGCGATCTTCCCTTCATGCTAGAAAATCAACAATGTTCATTTTGCACTTCTTTTGCATTTTTGGGAATTCTTTCTAGCTTTAATCCGTGCCTTATCCAATTACCTTCATAGCTCCAAATCATCAATATTTGATTAGAAAAGGACAAAGTTAGGCATTGAGGAAACCAATTATTGAGATAAATGGACCTTAAATGAGTGAAAATCTACCACTCATCACCCCTCAGGCAGTTATTTTAAAGGTGTATTTAGGTCTTTTCCTAGGCACCCAATACCCATACTACGTCATTTTTACCCTAAATCTAGGCCTATAACTACCCTTTACCCATATATATTTTCTCTAACTCCCTCATTCAATAAAATTCCTAAATTCTCTCCAAGGTTCTCTCCAAAAATCCTCTCTCTAGATCAAGGAAGAGGAAGCTAGAGTTCTTGAAGATCAAGTCTTCTTTCTTCATTATTAATTAGGGCTTCAATAAAGGTATTAAGAGAGTTCATTAATGGGTTCCATCACCCATTGAGTCCCCAAGGGATTCTTAAATTCTCCAATGCAATTCCAATCAAATTGATTAAGGTTTTCATTGAATTCTAATGGGTTCTATTTATGTTGATTCAATTGATTGAATTTAATCTTATTATGGTTGTTTAATTCAATTACATGCTTTCCAATTGAATTCACATGATTTTGATAATGAACCCGAACTTGAATGAATTTTGAGAAAAATTATAAATCAATGAATGATGTTTTTATGAACTTATGCATGATTTATGAAAAGGGATGACTTATGATTTAGGTTGATTTAGGATGAGCATCAATGAATTGTGAATGGTTTACTCACATGTTAAGAGATCATGGCTTGGTGAAAGGTTTTCTCACTTAGTCTTGATTCAATATTTAATGAGTTATTCTATGATTGTTTTAGCTCATTTATTAGTTGACTTATGTTTTTCCATAGATGATGATGACTATTCCGTTGGAATTTAACTTAGTACCGAGAGACTTTTATATGGAGGCTCAAATAGGGTAGTCTCTAGTAGCAACCTCTAGTTCCTAACTATGTGCCCCCGTAGGTTTGCGTTAATTGACCTAGCTAGTGGATCCATGTATAGAATATGATATGATACGAAGTTCTACTTTGGTAAGTAGACTTTTCCTTCTCGGTGTAGGAGGTACATCGGATTCTATGTCATAGCTCGCATTGTCTAATATTGATTGAATCTAATATCCCACAAAATTAACCAAGTTACTTGAAAGTATTGTATGAATATTTCCTTATGATTTTATGTTACATTGACCATGTTCAGGACTTAAAATTCTTCTTAAATAATTTTAGAAGAATTTTACTATGCTTAGCTTGGTCATGCATATCATGTTTTCAATTAAGTCCCCTTATGTTCATGTCTCATGTTTTATTGCATTCCCCTCATACTTAGTACATTCCATGTACTAATGCATACGTTTACCTACATTGTTTCACTAATGTAGGGCGTGAAAATTACTCTTCCTCTATTCATGGCTAGTTGATATCATTGACGATTCGAAGATCAAGAGTTGGTGAGTCATCGTGCTCTAAGGACCATGTTGTTTCTATTTTCTTTCTTATGACTTTTATGTTTCAGACTTTGTATGTGGTGTACGGGTTACGTCTCCACCACTCTCATTGATGTAATAAATGGCTTGTCTCGGCCTTGATGTACTTCCACTTATGCCAAACTCTTTACATTTTAATTAGATTTCTTGTGTATCTATATTATGTTGTGTATATGCATGTCAAGAGGCTTGTGTAGGGCCTCTCGGGGTCTTATACGTTATGTCACGTCTAGGTTGTACTTTGGGTTGTGACGCCCTTATTCCCATTTGGGAGGAAATGAGGGGTTATAGGGAGAAGTTCTGATTGTATGGGGAGCACACTGATATCTCCTCCACTCGAGTTGAGGAGCAATAGAGAGACCAAAAGTTAGCAGTGAACGGTCAGCATTGAGGGCTGAAGTGACAGAGTTGACAAGAATTTGGATGTGATGAAGGGGTGGCTTGCCCCGTTGTTGAGTAATTATATGCCTATGTAGATTTTAGAGGGGGATATCATTGAGAAGAATTTGGGATGTGGCAAGTGAAGAGGAGAGTGGAAGAAAAAAAGGTTAGTGCAAAAATCGAGAACTTTATCCAAATGGCTAATTTGACAAAAAGATTGAACCCTGTCTCTCTCTCTCTCTCTCTCTCTCTCTCTCTCTCTCTCTCTCTCTCTCTCTCACACACACACACACACACACACACATATATATATATATATATCTTTAGGTTATTTTTTGTAAATAAGGTTGCTTGTTGTATTGTTGTTTCAATAAAAGGGTTCTTCATCAATGAAGCAATGGAAAGTTGCTAGAAAAAGGTTTGGTTATATTTTTTGTGAAAAATGAGGAAGAAATATTTAAAATAAGCAAGGTCTTGCTAATGTTTAAATAGAATAGAGTCACTATAAGCCAAAAATATCCTACCATGCCCATTAGTCCCGTTACAATTCTTGAAAGACCTTTGTTATCTCACGGGAGATAGTTCGTTGATAATTTGGAAAATATGGGCAAGGATATGAGTAGAAACATGCTTGTTATTCTTTTTGTAAGTGTGAGGGTTTTTTATGGTCACTAATTTTATAAAATGTTTGTGCTCTGCAAGAGTATGGAATCATTCTTTGTATAAGGACACTTGGATACATTTGTTGAGGATAACTTTGCATTTTAGTGAGATTTTTTGAGTATTTACTTTGATTTATAATGTCTAGTCATTTCTTGAGGATTTTAATGCATAATTTGAAGTTATAAGCTTTGAAAAACTTTGTGATAACCCCTATATATCAGCTCTGAAGAAGCAGTCTTTGAAGACATCTTTGTTGAACTGATTGATATGATGTCTTACTTGAGGACAAGCAAAAATTTAAGCTACGGGTGTTGATGTGTCGGGGATTTTGGACTCATTTTAGGCTTCTAGTTCATCAAAGTTAACTCCTCAATGCCCATTTATATCCTTTCTCCAATAAAAATGTATTTGACTTTGAGCCACGAGAGTATAAGAATGACATGGGGGAAAAGAGACGAAAAGAAGCAAAGAACTTGGAAAAATAGGCAGAAGAGTGATGTTGAAGATAGCCCAAATTGACTCGGTGTATCACCGAGTGGAACAAATGTTACCGAAGAAGACAGTTCTAAACCCCAAAAGTCTATGTGAGGTTGACGGTGAATAAGAGCATTCAGTGCATCGTCGAAGCAACTTGACGATCTTAGTCGAGATCGCTGAAAGTAACAGGCGCTTGAAGGAATAAATCAACTGTTTGAAGCTAGATTGGTGATGGTAACAACAATTTGTCGTATCGCCAATCAGTTGTCGAATAAACTCATCAATTAGTCAAAAAGGGAATTTTTTTGAATTATTTTGTAAATGTATAAAATAGTTCTTTGAAGAGAGAAAAATTGACTTTTCACTTTTCTGAATTTTCTTGTACTCTTTGCGAAACCATTTTTATTTGGGGATGAACCTAGTACTTGAAGATTTGTTAGAGCCTTCTTAAGATTGAAGGTCTTGAGGATTAATTTCTTAGGATTTCCAATCAAGTAGCTGCTATGAGTGATAACTTTAGTACAGTTCTTCTATCTTTTATTTTGAGTAGCTAATCTCCCAAATCTTAGGGGTGTTTATTGTATGGATGATTTATTTTACAAATGTGTATTGATTTGTTGCTTATTAAGTGTTAATTTGATATGGGTTCATCTGTCTCTTTATGATATTATCTATAATTTGAGTTTGCAAACTTCTGCTTACTTTAGATATTTAATGTTGCTAGTGAAAGGAGATGGTTGATAATGACTCGATTTAGTTCATTTAACAACTGAAGCTTGAAATTGTTTAGATGATTTAAAGTCTTTGATTGATTTGAATAGTATACATGTTGGAATTTAATAAAATCCACATGATTCATCCATTCCCTATGGGATTGACTCTTCATTAGGTTTTATATTGCATATTATTATTACGCATTAAATTTTGTGTGTAGTTGAACGTTATCACAAAATTTCTTTTAATGATATGCTAGTTTGTTGAGGGTGTTAACTATTTATTATGAGTTGAGAATACATAAATATCAGACAATTGCCAGCTTAAC
>JAJOOR010021367.1:0-24008 GCA_036250505.1 Solanum acaule | reverse complement strand
CAAGCATAACACATAAAGTCTCTACACAAGGTCACCTTTCATACTCTTAGACCATACACAAATTCACATCATATCACATTACCTTCACATAATCAATATTACTCAAAACAACAATCATCCAACTTTGCCTACAAGGCCATGATCACAACATGCTTACAAAGTAAACACCTCCCCACTTTCAAAGGGATCAAACCTTACAATTGTAATATCTACAACATATATACATATATATAAACTACTATTCACAACTTCATCATCATCATAAACCTTAGGTCACATTGCCCATTCAAGGCCAACATCCAATATAACACAATTGACCATCAATTCCTCATAATTCAATATAGAACAATACATAAATCAATAGCCCATAACAATCTACACACTAATATCACATTATTATCACATAATCAATAGACCCACTTTAGACCCAAAATTAGGATTTCAAGATATGCAAGGTTTCATGGAGTTTTTGATCTTAAAGCCATCAATATTAACATAAATCATCATTTGAAATACTTTCATGCAAGAACCCAAGCATAGAATTGAAATTGGGGTTTTTAGTGTTTTTAAAAATCATTGAAATCACTTCGATTTGGCTCTTTGATTGAAAGGAGAATCAAAGATAAAATCTCCATACTTTTGTAATTAATTTCCTAGGAATTTGAAGGAGAAATCAGTAGGAACCCATCCCCTAGCTTGAAGCTTCATCAATGTCTTCCATGGAGTTCTAGAGAGGGAATTTATTTGAGAGGGAAGGTTCAATTTGGATAATGAGGTCTAATTCTAGATTTCGGGGTTTTAACCAACTTAAAATACCTTAAAATAGGTAGAATGACCGTTTATAATAATTCTCCAAAGTATCCAAACTACCCCTCACTTAGTTGGACCTTTTAAACAAGTCAAACTTGAGTTTTATTTTTGCAGATTTCGTCGGAAAACATGTCCGCGACGCGAAGGTGTTCCCACAAGTTTCTGGAAATTAAATTTCAAGACTGTAGAGTCCGCGGTGTCTGAGCCACTTTATGGCTGTTGGTTGAGCAGGTCCGCGACGCGGAGCCACCCCCTCCATGAACAACTTCAAGCTGCCTTGGCAGCTTGTTTGGCCAAGGGTTGGGGTCCTCCTCGGTAACCCTTAGGGTGGTCCCGGGGGGTCGTACCTAAACGTTTTGATCCTAAAAATATTTATTAAGACACTAGGGTCACCTCCACTGATTTTAGACTACATACGACACATAAAAACATGCAAGACACACTAGAACAAACTTGCACGCAAACGACTAGTTTTCTAATGTCTCTTTGACGTTTGACTTCAAACTCAACTAAGCTGACCTATAAACTCATTTACAAACATTTATACAAGTTTATCAACTACTAACACACATGTGAAGCTCTAATTATCCTATTTCATTTTGAGGGGCGTTACACAATGATTTTTCGTGAAGGTTATTTTTTTCTTTCAAAAATTCATTTGTTGTTCAAAACATATGTTTTATGTCCCATCTGCACGAACTACGCAAACTTCATTCCCATATCAATGAGATACGTAGACAACCCTTCTAGGGTTCAGTATTCTTTATTCAAAAGATTTTTTATTATTTATTCTTTCTAAAATATTTATATTTTTTAAACCATTTTTTGACTTGGTTGGTACCAACATAGTTCAAGTGTGCATATGAAAAATAATGTGTACAATAGAGAAGATTGACTTCTTGTTAAACCATGGATTCTTTTGATACCTCTAATTCATACTTTTGTTACACTTGTAAATATTCTCTTGCATACATTCAAGATTAGAACAAAATTAGACTCATTGTATCATATGCATAGTGTGCTTTTGAATTAAATTTAGTTGTGTTGCTTTGTTGATATAGAACTTGGCATGAATGTTTGTTGAGGCGAAATTTTGAGTAATGTTTGATTTGAAAAATGATTGTAGGTCTTCTTTGACCCATTTGAGCTTTTCAAAGCCTACCAAATGACATGAATCCTTAGTATTTCCTCACTTTGAGCCTTAAGCCTTTTATTTGTACAACCATATTTTAGCCAATACCCTTTCTGACTGTTTATACGTGTTATCCCTCTTTTGGCCTGACTCTCTTGAGTGTGCTAAAGACGTGCAAGTTACAAAAGAATATTCAAAGTTCAAATTTGACAAAAGTCACCATAGTCCCTGAAGTTCAAGATTACAAAAAAAAACTTCAAAAGAAAAAAGAAAGAGTTGAAAATTCCCCACAAGTTTGTAAGCAGAATTTCAACAAAAGAAGAAAAATACTCCAAACAAAAAGGAGAAAGCTCAAAAGATGATGAGAAGGGTAAAAACACAGACAAGCAAATCTTCAAAGGAAGTCAAAAAGTGTAGAAAAGAAGGGACAACAAGAGGATCAAATGCTAAAACCATAACAAATGTTGAAAGCATAAATTGAGTGCAATGCTCAAGAAAGGATTAAGTCACTTTTATCCTAAATGACTATACTACCCGTTCTTAAGCCTACATTACAAGCCAATAACAAGCCCTACATGATTTCAGTTCAAATATTCTCACATTAGTAGATTTTTACATGAAGGTCAAGCCTATGGTATCACAATTGCATTCGTTGAACATTTTTTGTGAGTGTGAGTGAAAGTTGCAAAATTTCCCCAAATCCGAACACTTTAGATGTGCGCAAATTGGGATTTTCTTTGTAGTGAGGGAACTTGAAACATGATTTTAGGTCTAGTTCAAAGCCTATGTTTGTAGCAAGATGAACAAATCTTGTCGTTACTTAAGTACATTTGAGGTACTATTTGAACCTATAAGAATTACCTTGAAGTCAATCTAAGTTGAATGAGAAAGCATTGTGAGAAATTTGTGTACAATACTATTGTTGGCACTGACTAAGTTAAAACATGTTTCATTAGTCAAAAAAAATATGGGTTGACACCCACTTTTCAATATTTGTCCAAAATAACTTTGTGGACCGTTACATTGTTAAAATTATATTTTTGGGTCGTCATACCTTTCAAAATGACTTCTTTTTTAAATTTAGTTCATCATACCATTCAAAATGACATCTTTTAAAAATTAATTGTCTATCTCAAATAAAATGATGCTTTTTAAAATTTGGTTGTCATGTCTTTCAAAATGACACTTTCTTAATGTTATTCCATTAAAATTGATACAATTTTTTTGTATTCATGATGTTATTATGTTCAAACTCTTGCATTGGTTCATCATCTTGTTCATTGTTCATATGAGGCCATGTTTTACATAATTTATGTTGCATTTATATTACTGTTGTTACTAACAATTGTGTTGCAGATTTTGTTAAGTTCAAGATTGGGTCGTCTGCCTTTAAAAAGACACGTTGCGTTGTCACCTCGTTCAAAGTGACATGTTATATTCAAGTTGGGTCGTCTGCCTTTAAAGAGACATATTGGGTTGTCATCTCGTTCAAAGTGACACGTTAAGTTCAAGTTAGGTCGTCCCTCTTTGAAGAGACATGTTGGATTGTCACCTTGTTCAAAGTGACATGTTAAGTTCAAGATTGGATCGTCCACCTTTTGTAACACCCGTACATTTGAACATGTATACGATTAAGTTATTCTGATGAAAGTATTTAAACTCGAGAAGTTAGGTGATTATTAAGCTTAAGTTTAGAGTTGAGTGTTAATTTTAAGTTAAAGGATTAGAATTTGGAAAATGAGATAGAATAAGTGAGGTGCTTGCTTGACTAAATTAAGCTAGTAGGTGACAAGTAGGTGCATCACCTACTTAGACTTTTTGACCAACTTAATAAGAGTGAGTAACTACATCACCTACCATAGCTAAATAGATTTAATAAGCAGAAGTAGCTGCATCACCTAGTTTGACATTTGAGCAGCTTAAAAATGGCCAAGTAGGTGGATCACCTACTTGGAAAATTGTGGCCAAAAATGAAGAAGATAGAGGCGGTGGAGTGCCAACAATTATAGGGTCATATTTGGCTCATTTATCTCTTAATTCTTACATAGAAAAAAAAATTCATCTCCAGCACTCTCTCTTTCCCTCAATGATTATCATAGCCACCTCAAAATACTCTATGGGTTCTTGAAGAAACCCTCATAACTTCCAGCCAAGTGTGAAGGGTAATTAAAACTCTTGAAGGAGTACAAGGTAAGAGAACAATTTTCTAGAATTTGAGGTAAGGTTACTGTCCCATTTTTTCTCACTATATATAGCAGATTGGGTGAGATTTCTCTACGTTGTTTTACTACAAATTCATTAAAAAATGATTGGAAGCAGTGAGTCAAAATTTTATTGATTATTTTAGAAAGGTTTGGGGTTGTATATACGTGGTGAAGTTTGGAGAAGTACTGGGTGGATGGTTGGGTTTATTAGTGGTAAAGGGCATCGTTTTATTCCTATATACGGTAGCGAGAATGTTGTTTGTAAGTATGAAGTCGTTGGGTGTTGAAACACTATTTATGAAAAGTTGTAGAGCTTTATGCCTGCTAGGTGTTCGACATAACGTTGTAGTGGTCCATTACTTGACCTATTGACCCGATTGTGATGTAATCTATATATTTTGCAGATTATCATTTGTAATATTGGCTAGCCTTAAGAGAAAGTCATGTGAAATGTTTTAGGGAAGAAATGAAGATACACCATTTGAATTGTGGGTTGTGCGGATGTGTTGTGCTGCCCGTTATGTGTGTATTTATTTTTTTGGATGTTGTAAATTACAAGTAGTGTTGGATGACCTCATGGGAAGGTTATAAATTGTGTAAACATGATGATAAAGGAATGTGTGAAAAGAACACCCATTAGTAGAGGGGTTTTGAGCTTGCTGCCCGACTATAGTTTTGGTAAGTCAAAGTGATCCAACCTTGTTTATTAGCTGGTAATATTAGCTCTATTACTTGCCATTAATGTAGATTAACGCCTCAAAAGAAAGGATGGTTCATGGTACCACATAGTATTGGTCGGGGGACAAGGTATGTAAAGCCATTTGATTTCATATTTTATGGCATGAAGTCCTATATTCCGTGTACCAACCAAGTGAGATCTCTAAGTGATCCTCATGATAAAAGCTACAATGTGAGGGTGTACAATCTCCAATAATAATAATCTTCTTCATACCGTCCATGGTTTCAAAAATGTGTCAAGCTACTTCTATGCATGTTCATTCTCCAATTTTTGTGTGTTTATACTTTCAAGTATTTTTATGACAAAGGTTCTCTAAACAGAAAATTTTATGAATTATCAACCAAGTCAAATGAGGATCATTGAGTCAATAATATCCTATATTATACATGTTACAAGTATTTGTATGACAGATACACATATGTCTATTATTCATTTTATATGTCCTTACGTGGAATGTGCAATCCTTATTTGTGATATGTCCTATGCTTCTTTAGTTCACATGTTTATGCACCCTTACATTTGATATCGTCTACTAAGTGTGTAGCTATTGTATCATCATATGCACTCCTCCCTCTCCATTTGGGAAGTTATAGTCTCTATTTGAAATGCATGTATGCCTCCATTTGAGATGTCCAAATATGTTTTGAATGAACCATGTGCTAGTAGAATCACTTGCTCACTTGTTATATCACTTAATGACTGATTTTCTACATGTCTTCATGTTCTCACTTGTTGTGTGTCTTCATGGCCCATTTACGAATATGTTTTAGCCCAATAAGATTCATTGTGTCAAATAAATTACCAAGTATTACTATAGTGAGGTTACATTTGTTTCTTATGTCATTATTGCTACCTCAAGTCTTTTATTCACATGTTTACATCACTGGTCTATAGTCCCAAAGCTAAAAGGAATATGAACAATCTCAAAGATTAAAGAAAAGATGTAAAGCACATATGTATTATTATGGGTGGCAGCCTAGGGGCTGAAAGCCTAGCATGGGTCGATCCTCAAAGCAAAGTTGTATACTTATGAGTGGTAGCTTAGGGTTCAAAATACCTAGCATGGGCCGATCCCAATTGACATATATACGAGTGCCACCTCAAGGGCTATAATACCTATCATAGGCCAATCCTAATTTGTATATGTATGAGGACAACATCCTAGGGGTTAAAATGCCTAGCATGGGTTATCCTCTTCTACCACTAATCAGCTGGTCATCGTATCAAATTCTACAAAGTTTATAAAGAAAAGTAGAGTGAATTAAAGCAAAGCAAAGAATGTAATGTACTCAATACCCCAAAAGAGTAAGCAAAAGTGGTTTTTCATCCTTATTTATGCATTTATAAATTGATACATAATTTCACTTAAGCTCTTGTTTTGCCTATGGATACTTTATGCTTTACATATTCAGTACATTCATTTGTACTGATGTCCCTTATGGGGAAACTGTGTTTCATGTCGCATATCTAGGTACCCAAGATAATAGAATATGTCCAAAATAAGCACAACCTACTAAACTGCCTTTAGTGAGCTCCATGTTTATTCAGGGCTCGTCATATATTTGATATTGTATTATAGTTAAGGGAATGACGGGGTCCTATCCCGACCTTAGCTAAGTGTCTATCTTTTAGAGGCTTTGTAGACTAATGTCAAAGTGAAGCGTAATTATGTCTTATTTTTTAGTAATTAAGGCCTTAACGACCAAGGAAGTATATCTATGTTGGGCCTATCTATGTTGGTATTTTATCAGGATAATTTACTTAAACTCATCACAGAATTATAACTTCATTGTTGCATGTATGATAAGCAAGAGATATAAGTTTGTTTTCTCGGTCCTTTAGGGCATCAGGTGCTTGTCCTTCTCAATGGGACTTGGGACGTGGCACCTTTAAAGAGACACGTTGGGTTGTCACCTCCCTCTAAATGGCATGTTAATTCAAGTTGGGTCGTCCACCTTTAAATAGACACATTGGGTTGTCACCTGCCCCAAGTGGTACGTTAAGTTCAAAGATTGGGTCATCCACCTTTAAAGAGACACGTTGGGTTGTCACCTCATTCAAAGTGACATGTTATATTCAAGTTTGGTCATTTGCCTTTAAAGAGACACGTTGGGTTGTCACCTCCCTTTATGTGACACGTTAAGTCAAAGGTTGGGTTGTCATCCTGTAAAGAGACACATTGGGTTATCACCTTGTTCAAAGTGACATGTTAAGTTCAAGTTGTGTCGTCTTCCTTAAAAGAGACACATCGAGTTGTCACCTCTCTTTAAAGTGACACGTTAAGTTCAAGTTGGGTCGTCATCCTTTCAAGAGACAAGTTAAGTCGTCACCTCGTTCAAAGTGACATATTATCTACATTGTCTTCCTTTCAAGGAGGTACACTACCATCATTGTGCAATTTTGGAAGTAACACCAAAGGTATGTGAATGTTTTCAATTAACGATCAATCATTGCCTTTTGTTTATTATTTTCTGCCCCGTTGACGGATGTAGAGTGTTGTTCAAAAGCTCTACTAACGTCTCATATCATTTTGCTTAAAGTTTATCAAACTAAATTTGCGTTCGTCAACTTTGTTTGACCAAGATCTCTTTCATCGATCCTAATCAAACAAAGGGTCAAGTTCTTGACACCAATTTTTGGCCTGATATTTTTAAATTTGTTGCTTTTAAGTACTTTATTCATTAAATAGTTCAAAATACATGTTTTACAATTTTAATGCAATTTGTTGATAATTATCCTTATTTCTCAAAATATTAGGTTTTTTATCGGTTAATTTTGCTTACATTGTTTCAGTCACAATTGGTTGGATATTGTCAATCCCCGAACTAGGGGAGGCGTGACTGGCACTCAACATCTTATGCAATCGAGTAATCCACTGAAACATACCAACAGACTCAACTGAGGGCCTTGAAGGTCAGGGAACATAACTTCTAAAATATTAATCCTGGACCATTAGGATCATAAACTGTCCATAAACTGGATAACAACTCATATAGAGAAAGGTAGACAAGCCAAAAATGATAAAGGACTAGCTGGTCGACGAGGCTAAAATTGAGGACATACACACATACATACATATCTATACATGCCAAGCCTATGTGGCTGGAAACAGGAAGCTACAGAAAGAAACCCACAATATTGTGTCCACAATAGCCTCTATGAGTGTCATAAGCATTGGTCGAGACAAGGACCCAACTATACCCAAATTATACAACAAAAGACAACATCCTATGAAAGCTCCAAGAGGAGGTAGAGTGTACCAACTCACAGCTGAACCCCGAATCCTAGTGGAGGGGTCAATTAGAATCCCTACCTAGACATGCACAAATGAAACAAAAATCTAGCTTCCCCAGGCAATGGGACGTTAGTACGGATAAAAATGTACTGGTATGTAAGGCAAAAAATAGAATCATAAATAGCTGCTATAAAAAGGGTAATAAAGATACCACCTAAAACAGAAACTCAGATAACTCCATGGCTGACATCCTACCTTATATAAATTAAATAAGCATGCTATGGTCGCATAATCGTATACCGTGAATACATATATATAGATGCAAATGCATGTCATACCCAACCAAGTGCTAGCAATGGTGGTACCTTCCGGTAGCGAACCGGCATCATATTCGCCAACTTGTGGCCACTAGTGTCTCATACATAAAATTATAGGCAATAGGCCCCATACCTTCCGATTATAGCTTGGAAATAGAATGCATAGCATGTAATGTCATGGATTCATAATGCATTTGTGTTACCTGAATCGTGTTGCCAATCTTGGCTCGTTGGTACTCTTGTCCTCATAATCTCGTAATAACTTTCGTATTACATATAAATATCTCGTATAACCATTTGCTTGTAGATTAAACTAGAAAACTTAAATCAAATTAAGAAAGGTAGCTTAAACCTGAGGATGTTCATAAAGATGTTAAGGTGATTCACCTAGTTTTTATATATGTTTCCTTAGTAATTTGTAAAAGAAAGTATTTCCAAAAAAAAACATGTCCCTTAGTAGTTTAAACATATGAGTTACATTTAAGAGTTTCGAAAATCAACATATTATTTTTAAGTTTTTAAAAAAAGAAAAAAGTAGCGAGGAAGGAGGACTGATTTCGAACTCTTAATGTTCCTCCCTAATATTTCTAAGTCACAACTCCTAAAGAAGAATAATAATATATACACACGGACCTACATTCAAGGGAATCAACAAAATGACACATAGACGCCGAGTAACCTATATAACCGAACGAGTGGAATATCAACATAATGGAGTCATAAAAATACGGCAGCTGCAATCCCAATGCCTTTCGCAGAAGGTCTTTCTAACAATAGAATAGTAAAACAACATTTGACTATTTAGGATTCTAAAATTCATGCTTAAAGGAAGTAACGCTTAGCCTTAACATACCTCAATTCTGGGTCTTGTGGTATTAATGTGGACTGTACCTCTTCCTTAGAGTATGTAATCTACATGAAATCATGTCACACAACCATTAAAGATAGAATACTAACACGTCAGGGTCAAAGTAGTAATTTAGGGATTAGTAGTAGAGTGATTAGCTCGCCGGACCCTTTTTAAATGTATGTTTCATTACATTTTCTTCACCAAAACTACAATCCCAAATTAATGACATAACATACATATTTGCAACATCTATTAACAAGTGGAGGCCTATGCAATAGTCAACAACAACTAAATAGAGTATGCCTGCACAACAATAAAAACTCGGCGTATCGCCACACCTCTTTTCAAACCCTAAACTAACCACAATTTAATCCCAACCACGAGTCTTCAAACCATTAAAGCCAGAAAAATATATGTAATACATTCCTATAATTGTTAAATATAACCATAATAACTCGAACTCACCGCTGTTGATCACCATTATGTGAGTGAGTTCAATAATTACATTTGGAATCATGGCTTTCTCTTCATAAGCAATAAGTAGTTAAAAGGGCAAAAACTTAACTTAAACTTGTTGGAGCTTATAGTATTTTATCATGTCTTGTAAATAACAAACAGTCTCCTTAAACACAAGATTTTGAACCAAGAAGAAACAATTTGAAAATTCCAATGCAATAATAGAATCAATGTTACACTAATTTATCTTACAATTAAATACCCATATATACTTCTTCTTCTCTTCCAAACTCATATCAACAAGAACCATACACATACAGCATTTCCAAAAATTCCAGCAACAACAACATCTGAAAATACTTCAAAATAGCCCAACATCACGTAACTATCCAAATACGATTTTCCAGCCGTCTATTCGTGTTCTTGCTTATAAAGCATAGCTATAACTTTGAATCACTCAATAAAATGAAGGGTGAGAGTTATTACCTCCAAACAGCAGCAATACCACCTAAAAACGAGACTCCTTCACCATGAA
This sequence comes from Solanum acaule, assembly GCA_036250505.1. NCBI lineage: Eukaryota > Viridiplantae > Streptophyta > Magnoliopsida > Solanales > Solanaceae > Solanum > Solanum acaule. The sequence continues at coordinate 13,730 of JAJOOR010021367.1, read as the reverse complement.
GAATCCTTCAAATCACAACCAACGAGGAGGAAAGAAGTAACACAATCTCTATGAACGTTCCGAGGGTGAAACCACGTTGAAATCTTGCAGATTTTTTGTTGGATGATAGGTAACCTTTATAGAGGATTTAGGACAGTTTTATTCTTATTTTGGTTGAAATAGCTGAGATAAAACGAAGAAGAAATCAGATCTTATATATCTAAACCGACATATGAGCTAGGGGCCACCTTCACGTGTCTGCTTGTGCAGTCTCACTAAAATCTGAATATCTCTCAATTCTGAAGTCGTATGGACAAATGGTTTAGTGTGTTGGAAAGTAGACTCGTAGACCTTCGATTTAGTATATTGGGGTTCTTCTAAAGCTTTATAGATTGGGAGAAAAGCTCCAAGACATTTAAACCAAATTTCAAAAAATTATCAAAGAAACTTACTCTAACTTTTGTCGACTTTTTATTTCCCAACTTGCTTGACTTCAAAACTTAACTTAAGATCATTGGGAGACTATATCACCTTATAAAACATCCTTCTTAGCATAGAATACACTCTTTGTCTTACCCAAAAGGTACTGGATAACTTGAACTTTCCGAATGGGCGTGGTGCTAGAAGAGACATTCTTTAACTCGAACTTGTTTAACGACATCCTTGACCCATAATGTTAGTTTAATTCTTTGATTTTTTTACCTCTTCTTCGCAAAGTTATTCTCCTGAAATGATACACCAAGTCATATAAGCCTCATACACTCATACAATGATACACATATTATGCGAAAGAACCACGAGGTCTCACATTCTCCCCTCCTTAAGAACATTCGTCCGCGAATGAATTCAAACAATCTCTTGTTGTATTCTTTGCTGCCACTGTGCTATTTGCAAGGCTATATTCATCAAGTTCGTAAATCTTAAATCTAGTTCATAAAATCTAATTACAAGGCTTCGTATATCTAGCTCTCGACAAGTCATATAAACTGCATTTTTGAGGAATTTAAAATCCAATTAAGTTTGTGTATAGGAATAATTGTCAAATACTGAAACGCAACTCAACTTAAGTCGTCAATAGTTGAGGGTACTTCTTCCTTATTTCCTCTTCGGCTTCTCAAGTTATTTCCTCAACGTTGTTATTCCGCCGTAACACTTTCAGAGAAACCACTTCTGTAGTCCAAATCTTTCTTACCTACCAATCCAACATAGCCACTAACCTCTCAGCATACGACAAGCCCTTAGAGACATGAATATACTCAACGGGCATAATCCATGAAGCATTTCCAATGCACTTCTACAACATAGATACATGGAATATTAGATGGACCGCTTTCAATTCTGAAGGAATATCAAGCTTGTACGCCACTCTGCCAATCCTCCAAATAATCTTATATGGCCTTACTTAACTTGGACTCGACTTCCCGTTCTTGACGAATCACATGATACCCTTCATAGGCAATACTTTCTAGAAAACACAATCTTCTACATCAAAATCTAAGTCTCGCAATCAAGCCTGAGAACTGAAATCTAACAGTCTTCTCTCAGCAGTCGACATTGGCATAACAAGGCTTCCACTAATCCATGCACATATCAATAAAAAAAAATCGAGCATCTCTAGCTCTATCACGTCTACAAATTTCTGATGACCAACAATCTCTACTATAAAGCCTCGATAAATCCTCTTGAGCATAAAAGAAACACAAAGCACAATTTAGATTTCATACGTACTTATAACTCAACTATATATCATGATCTATAAATTGAATAAATGTAACCAATCTTAAATCCCCTATAGCCTCTTGATTATAAGTGTGGTATACAACACACTCATAAACAAGAATCTACAAGACACAACTTGTGAATTCCCTGGGATACGACCTGCTCTGATACCAAGTTTGTCACTCCCTGAACTAAGGGAGGCATGACTGGCACTCGACACCTTTTGCAATCAAGTTAGCCACTGAAACATACCAACTGACTCAACTGAGGGCCTAGAAGGTCGGGTAGCATAACATCTAAAATATTAATCCTGGACCATTAGGGTCATAACCTAGATAACAACTCATATAGACAAAGGTAGACAAGCCAAAAATGATAAAGTACTAGCTGGCTGACGAGGCTGAAATTGAGGACATACACACATACATACATATCTATACATGCCAAGCCTATGTGGTAGGAAACTGGAAGCTATAGAAAGAAACCTAAAATATTGTGTCCACAATAGCTTCTATGAGAGTCATAAGCATTGGTCGAGACAAGGACCCGACTATACCCAAACTATACAACAAAAGTAAACATCCTATGAAAGCTCCAGGAAGAGGTGGAGCGTACCAACTCAAATCCTAGTGGAGGGGTCCATTTGAATCCCTACATGGACTTGCACACATGAAACAAAAATCCAGCGTCCCTAGGCAATGGGACGTTAGTATGGATAAAAATGTACTGGTATGTATGTAAGGCAGAAAATAGAATCATAAATACCTGCTATAAATAGGGTAATAAAGATACCACCTGAAATAGAAACTCTGATAGCCTCTATGGCTGACATCCTACCTTATATAAATTAAATATGCATGGTATGCTCGCATAATCGTATGTCGTGAATACATATATATAGATGCAAATGCATGTCATACCCAACCAAGTGCTAGCAATGGTGGTACCTTCCGGTAGCGAACCGACATCATATTCACCAACTTGTGGTCACCTGTGTCTCATACGTATAAATATAGGCAATAGGCCCCATTACCTTCCGATTATAGCTCGGAAGTAGAATGCATATCATGAAATGTCATGGATTCATAATGCATTTGTGTTACCTGAACCATGTTGCCAATCTTGGCTCGTTGGCACTCTCGTCCTCATAATCTCGTAATCACTTTCGTATAACATGTAAATATCTCGTATAACCATATGCTTGTAGATTAAACTAGAACACTTACATCAAATTAAGAAAGGTAACTTAAACCTGAGGATGTTCATGAAGATCTTAAGGTGCTTCACCTAGTTTTTATATATGTTTCCTTAGTAATTTGTAAAAGAAAGTACTTCAAAAAAAAACATGTCCCTTAGTAGTCTAAACATACGAGTTACATTTAAGAGTTTCGGAAATCAACATATTATTTTTAAGTTTTTCAAAAAAGAAGAAAGTAGAGTGGAAGGAGGACTGATTTCAAACTCTTAATGTTCCTCCCTAACATTTCTAAGTTACAACACCTAAAGAAGAATAATAATATATACACACAGACCTACAGTCAAGGGAATCGACAAAGTGACACATAGACGCCGAGTAACCTATATAACCGAACGAGTGGAATATCAACATATTGGAGTCACAAAAATATGTCAGCTGCAATCCCAATGCCTTTCGCAAAAGGTCTTTCTAACAATAGAATGGTAAAACAACCTTTGACGATTTAGGATTCTAAATTTCATGCTCAAAGGAAGTAACACTTAACCTTAACATACCTCAATTCATGGTCTTGTGGTATTAATGTGGATTGTACCCCTTCCTTAGTGTATGTAATCTACATGAAATCATGTCACACAACCATTACAGATAGAATACTAACATGTCAGGGTCAAAGCAACAATTTAGAGATTAGTAGTAGAGTGACTAGCTCGCCGGACCCTTTTTAAATGTATGCTTCATTACATTTTCTTCTCCAAACTACAATCCCAAATTAATGACCTAACATACATTTTTGCAGCAACTATTAACAAGTGGAGACCTACGCAATAGTCAACAACAATCAAATAGAGTATGCCTGCACAACAATAAAAACTCGGCGTATCGCCACACCTTTCTTTTCAAACCCAAAACTAACCACAACCAAATCCCAACCATGAGCCTTCAAACCATTAAAGCCAGAAAAAACATATGTAAAACAGTCCTATAGTTGTTCAATATAACCATAATAACTCTAACTCACCGCTTTCGATCACCATCCGGTGAGTTCATCCAATAATTACATTTGGAATCATGGTTTTCTCTTCATAATCAATAAGAGGTTAAAAGGGAAGAAGCTTAACTTAAAATTGATGGAGCTTATAGTATTTTTAGCATGTCTGGTCAATAACAAACAGTCTCCATAAACATAAGATTTTGAAGCAAGAAGAAATAATTTGAAAATTCCAATGCTATAGAATCAATGTTACACTAATTTATCTTACAATTAAATACCCATATATACTTCTTCTTCTCTTCCAAAATCATATCAACAAGAACCACACACATACAAAGCATTTCCAAAAATTCCAGCAACAACATCTGAAAATACTTCAAAACAACCCAACATCACGTAACTATCCAAATACAATTTTCCAGCGTCTATTTGTGTTCTTGCTTATAAAGCGTAGCTATAACTTTGAATCACTCAATAAAATGAAGGGTGAGAATTATTACCTCCAAACAGCAGCAATATCACCTAAAAAACGAGACTCTTTCACCATGAAGAATCCTTCAAATCACAACCAACGAGGAGGAAAGAAGTAACACAATCTCTATGAACGTTCAGAGGATAGACCACGTTCTGTAGATCTTTTCTTGGATGATAAGGTACCTTTAGAGAGGATTTAGGACAGTTTTATTCTTATTTTGGTTGAAAAAGTTGAGAAAAAACGAAGGAGAAATCAGATCTTATAAAGCTAACCGACATACGAGCCAGGGGCCACCTTCACGTGCCTGCTTGTGCAGTCTCACTAAAATATAAATATCTCTCAATTCTAAAGTCATGTGGACAAATGGTTTAGTGAGTTGGAAAGTAGACTCGTAGACCTTCTATTTAGTATATTGGGGTTCTTCTAAAGCTTTATAGATTGAGAGAAAAGCTCCGAGACATTTAACCCAAATTTCAAAAAATTTATCAAAGAAATTTACTCTAACTTTTGTCGACTTTTTATTTCCCAACTTGCTTGACTTCAAAACTTAACTTACGATCATTGGGCGACTATATCACCTTATAAAACATCATTCTTAGCATATAAGACACTCTTTAGCTTACCCCAAAGATACTGGATAACTTGAACTTTTTGAACGGGCGGGGTGTTAGAAGAGACATTCTTTAACTCGAACTTGTTTAACGGCATCCTTGACCCATAATGTTAGTTTAATTCTTTGATTTTTTTTACCTCTTCTTTGCAAAATTATTCTCCTGAAATGATACACCAAGTCATATAAGCCTCATACACTCATACAATGATACACATATGATGCGAAAGAACCACGGGGTCTCACAGATATGTTCAAAATATTTGTTATGTTTGATTAAATCACAGTTTTTGTTAAATTGCATATTTTACATGTTTTGGTTATAGTTGTTGCATTTGTTAATATTCATTTTATTTGTTACTTTTATTAATATTTGTTTTGGTATTTTTAGCACAATCTAGAAATACAGTTAAATACGGATAAGATTTGCATACACATATATTTTATTAACTAGTGATTTTGGCCCACGATTTTAAGGTAATGATATTTTATTAAGGTGATTTTCAATTTTCTATTTAAACCATTTCTTGATCATTAAGTTAGGGGTGGTGGATAAAATATTTTAGGGTTAGGGTTTAATGATTTTCAGATTTTTTTTTCACAAAAAAAGTCTTGTTTATTATTTTTTCCAATGTGTTTACCGGATCTCCACCTGTCCACCACCATACAGACAGAGCCAAAACCCCCTTCATTTTTTCTCCTTTTCCAGATTTAACCACTGCTGCTAAACTACGTGAAACCGCCGGACAACAACCTAGTTGCTATACACCTCTTTCCCTCGCTACCACTAGCTTCGACCAGTCCCAACCACCATAAAACCCCAAATCCACTAGAAAACACCACCAGACCCCATCTCAAACCTCCAAACCAGATCCCAAACCCACCTGCAAACCAGACCCCTTGTCTCCGACCAAAACCTCAACCAAATCAGCACAAACACAACCCAGAATTTCAAACTAATCTCTCCCCTCCTCCCTTCTCGATTTTCACTTATTTTGTAGGATTTCACGTGAACCAGCAAGCTCGAAGCTCCGACTCCAGCTTAGGCGTGACTTTATCATTGGCGGAAACGAACTAGACCTGACCAATAAGTAAATATAGTTATTCTGTTCACTTACTTTTGTTCAAATTATTCAGTTTTTAGTATTATTTGCTAATTAATTTACATTTTTATGGTGATTTGGGCATCTGTTTATCTCTATTGTGTATAGTTTATAGAATGCTGAGTTATTGTTTTGATAAACTATATATCGCTTTCATTGAGTGATTATTAATTTTCTATTATTTTTATTTTAGTTATTACTTTGTTTAATGTACATTCTTGCCATTTTTTTATTTTTATTTATTTATTTATTATTATTATTACTTTTATTATTATTATTATTATTATTAATATGATTGTTGTTATTATTATTATTATTATTATTATTATTATTTTCACCCTGGTTGTTCTTTAATGTTTATAGTACTGTGTTGTTTTTACTTCAGATTGTTTATTTATATCGTTTCATTTTGTTCATGTCATTTTAATTAATTTCATGCACTTTTAATGAATTTTTTAGTTAGCTATGTTTTCATTTAGATCTTTCTTATTTTTGTTATTGGTGGTTATTTTATTATTATTTATTTTATTGTGTGGTTACATGTCTGGACTAATTTTACTCACTGCTTTGATAACTTTTGTTTGAGCATTTAAGATTTTGATTGAATTATTTGAATGATTTTTCTTTATTTGTTTATCTATTTTGTTTCTGTCATGTTTTCTTTAATAGTTAGATTAATTATGTATTTAATTTGATTATTTCAGTAAAGCTTTTCACCGTGATTTGTTACTACAAATTCATTATTTTTGAATGCTATTTATGTTTTTTATTATATTATCAATGTGAAAAGATATAATATTAGCCAATGAAAAAAATCTCTCCGTCGATTTTCGTGGCCTCCCGATTTTAAAAGACGGAAATTTAGTTTAAGTTTATATATTTTGCATGCTAAAATTGACCGAAAGAAATTACTGTTGATTTTCAAGGCCTCCCATGTTAGTAAGATAAATTTTTATTTTTAATTTATTATTTGATTCATTTATTTTAATTCATATTTATTTATTACTAACATTTTTACTAAGTGTCTTTACATGTACCTAAAGTTTCTTTCCGAGGAAGCTACTCGAGTGGAGTTCAAAATGATATTTTTTTCATTATTATGTATATTATTGACATTAGGCAAATCTTAGGCCGTTTCTTATATTATTGTTTATTTTTATTATTTTTGTATATCACGTGTTTGTTATTATATTTGTATGTTATTTTTATCTCATTCTCAATTTGAAAAAATGAATTCAGTCAGGACCCACAGTTGTGGATTTTGAAGGATGCCTAATACCTTCCTTTCGAAATTACTTGACCCCTTACCTAAAATCTGTTGGTTTCGTAGACATTTTAATTAATTAATTAATTGATTTTCTAGTTTTTCTAAAATTAGGTGGCGGCTCTCTTTAATTTATTTTTTTTTACCTCTTAAAATTCTCATTCTTTTAAAATTAATTATTCTTTGTGAGTCACCGCAGCGTTGCACCTTTAAGGATGTCAACAACCTTTTAGAACAAGGAAGAGATGCATACAATCTAGATGTGTCAAAATTGAGCCCAATTGTAGGTAACTCGTCGAATCCATCCATAATTTTAAGAGTTGGGCTCAAGATAATTTGAATTGGGTTCAATATCAACACATTCAAGTCCTAACCCATTTTAAGAGAATCTTAAATTGAGTCTAATTTAATCTCCAATTTCAATCCGTTTTAGGACTATTTATTTGCATTGATTAATATATGTTTCTATATTAAAGGCTTAAGTAATTGGTGACCCCTTAAAGTTGTCCACATAATTCACTTAGGCACCTCAACTAGGACTTGTACCTATTGAACACAAAATGCTGATGTGGCAAAATAAATGTATATCACTACTACTAAGCGCATGAATAGATTCTAATTTTATTTTTTATTTATTTTTTGATAAGTTGGTACATGTTTTTTAACAGTTGACATGCATTAACTAAATAATTAAAAAAATAATATTAATTCCACATTAATCTCTTCATAAAAGAACCCCTCCACCCATCCCACCCCACACCCATACCATGCACCAGTGGTCATCTTCTTCAACCCACCATTCTAAAGATTTTAAATTCTTAAACTTTTATTTCGTTCTTTTTTTTCTTCATTTTTTGAAAAATATAAAATCTGAATCTGCTAATATAATATGCGAGAAGAAAAAAATTTGAACATTGGAGTTAAAAATTGATCGATATTCATCCATCTCTATTTTCGATCACTCCGATTGAACAAACATCACCACTCATTATACTTATTAAAGATGATATTAAAAAATTCAACATACTTTCGATTTCTCTTCGTCGTGAATTTTAAAATAATTTATTGATGTCCATTTATTTTCACGTAAATCTCAAAAGGAATAGAGAATAACGGATGATAGGAGAATGAAATTGAGCCGGGGATTTTTATTTTTTGTTATGTTCGTTATCAATGGAGAAATTGATGGCGGCCGGTGGAATTCACAGGCAGAACGAAGAAGAAAGATCAAAGGGTTAGGTGGGTGTGGGGGGTGGGGAGTGGGGCGTGGGGGAGATTTTCCTTTTTAATTTTTTTGTGATCATTAATTAAAGGCTGGAAAGTATTTTTTATTTTTTAAAATTGAAAAATTATATTTTATTGCTAGACTGGGTCCATGTGCCATGTGTCGTAATTTTATTTGTGATTGTTTTAAGACAACGCGTGTGAATTACACACAGAACATTTTAAAGAAAAGTTCTCAGTTTATGTTCAATAGATACATATTCTTTAATATTAAAGTGTCTAATAGGTAATAGTCCTAGTTAAAGTGTCTAAGTGGATTATGCAGACAACTTTAAGGGCCGCTAATTACTTAAGTCTATATTAAAGGTTTAAACTACTATCTATTTTATAACTTTTTAGAATTTATCTATCGATTTATAATTTCTTTTTTTAATTTTTCTTTAGTTAAAATTCAAATTGTGGTTATAAAATTTAAATAACAATATATTAAAATTATTGAGATTAAACAAATCAAAATAGGCGGGTCAAAACCCAACCGTTTTTAAGGACATTTAAATCCAAAGTAAATTTGAGTGGGTTAAGACCTAACATGATTTGTATTTCAATCCATTTTAATATCTCTAATTTTGGCCAAAAACATCCTTGTACTATACCTTTAACTTAAACTACATCCTTATTATATTTTTGTAAGCAAAAAACATCCTTTACATTTCTCAAAGTTAACAACTCTCATCCTTTCAATGTGCCACCGTTAAGAAACTAACGGAAGCTTCAAAATCATATGCAAAAAACGTGACTTTCACATGTCCAAAGAAAACACGAAAAGAAAAAAAATAAAAAGAAAGTTTAAGAAATGCAGGATATATGTGCTCCTCCCAAGTCCCAACCCAAAGATGAAGAGGATTCCACTTACTAAACAAAATTCAGATTTTTAATAAAACGTGCTATCAACTATTGAAATAAATCATAATAGTTTCATGCAATTTAAAAAAAAAATGAAATTTAGATATCGTGAAATTGACAATCTTTGTAGATTTTTTGGTGGACATTCGTTTTGTTCGATTTTGAAAATTTTGGTTCAATTTTTTCAATTTGAAAAATCAAAATTCATTCCGTTTGATTCATTTTTTTGAAATTTGAATCGATATTATTTCATTTGAAATTTTTATGTTGGGTTCTTGAATATGTGATAATTATATTTTTTGAGAAGGATATATGATAATTACATTTAGTTCCAATGTAATAAATATCTAAAGTAAAAAAGAAATTGGAAAAAGAATATTTTTAAATATAAAACAAAATATTATTTTTTTGTGAGACATCATTAATATCAAATTAATTATATGATCATTTGAAAAATAAACAAACAGCTATACATGCGAATAACTTTCTGCCATGCTATATTTCTTTCGCTTTGAGTTTTTTTTTTCTTTTTGATTATGTAGTTATGAAATTACGTGAGTTTTCTGTTAGATTTTAAATTGTTAGTAACAGAAGGATGAAACCTGCCAATTTTGTGAAACTTTAAGGATGTTATTTGTTTACATGGATACTTTAAGAATGTACATTAGGCTTTGAGGATAGTATAGGAATGTTTTCGGCCAAAAACTCTTTGTCACGCCCAAGATAAAATCAATAAAGCTTTGATTTTGTAGGGAATTGGGGGAGAAATAGATGAGATAGAGGTATGAAGTCGAGCATGGTGGAAGAATTCGAGAAGAAGGTAGAAATTTCGGAGGAAGGTACTTACGGAGAGAGCGATCCATTGAAAATTGTGGCAGTGCTTCGAAGATTTGTGGGTGTGCAGCAACGCAGAGCCGAAGCTTATGCGAGGCTGAAGCGGTAAGGAGATTGATTTTCTGCTACCAAATCTCGTCTATTTGTCTTTTTGAGTATTTATTTGGGTTTTTGAAACTGCAAAACCCAATAACAGAATAAATTAGCTAAACACGCCTTCTGCTATGCCAAATGAAATCCTTTCCTCCAAAACCTAACCTTAAATTGAGCTAATAAGAGCATACATACAAAGGGAAACTGAAATCAAATCTATGTTGCGTTCCATCTTCAAGGTTCTGTGTGGATTCTTAGCCCTCTTTCTTCATTTAGAAGTAGCACCTAGCGATTTATCAACTTCAACATAGACCTGTCATCCTTGTTAGGGAGGATCTTCCACCTTTAAGGTCATAGCACCAGTACTTGATCGCTTACTCTTACATTTCCCCACCTATTTTCTTCATTTGTACCATTTACTTTCATGTTAAGTTTCCAAAACATTGCTCTAGCTTGGTCCCTCAACCTCTCAGGATATGCTAACATCTCCTTAAATCAAATTTATGGAGTATTAGGACCAACGATGACAACAACATGCATTGCCAAGTGCCAACAATTGTAAACCGAACATCCCAATTTCGACTGTCATCCAGGTATACCTATTGTTGATGAGCTTATACATCTTCCAAAATTTTGCATTTGAGTTACCTCCAACCAAATGTAATACCTTGTTTCCCTATAGAATTAAAAAACCTTGACATACTTAAACAAACCATCCACTGTCGAACTAGATGTTATATGTTTTAAACAGGTGAATAATCTTTAACCATCTTTTCTTGCACTACACAGTTCTAGCTGCATAATCCCTGCAGTTATATGGAATTGCCTGTGTCATGCTAGGAAAGATCAAGGGTTTGTTTGGAAACTACTGTATATAATTACTAGAGTTATAAATTACAGAATATAGTAATTACAAAAAATACCTGGCTGTTTGACATAAACTGATAACGATGTAATTTTTAGTGTTATGTTTGGTTGAAAATGAGTAATTACAATTACTGACATAGATATTTTCATAAAAATATAAATTACTGAGTTAAATATTTTTTAGTTTTAAAATATAAAAATTACCCTCATCTTGTTCAATTTATGTGAGCCTATTTATGTTTAGTCTGTCCAAAGAAGAATGACCTCTTTCTAAATTTGGAAGGTTTAGTGAAATTATCATTTTACACTTATTGAGAAACTCCCTCCATTTCAATTTGATTGTCCTGTTTTGACTTGACACGGAGTTTAAGAAAGTAATGCAAACCTTTGAATCTCGTGGTCTTAGATTGAAGATATGTAGAATGTACCAAAATGACCTTTAATCTTGTGGTCTTAAACATGCATGTGGAAAGTTGAAACTAAAGAGTTTCCAAAAAAGGAAAGAGACATTCCTTTTGAAACGGACGAAGGGGGTGTTGGGTTGGCTTTTTTAAAGTGACTTGTATGCTATAAGCTAAAAGCCATAAGTTTGGGACACCCAACTTTTGGCTTTTTGGCTCTATTTTTTTTTAAAAAAACTTTTCCAGCCTTAAAAAAAGTGTTTGTTTCCCAAACAATTCCAAAACTAAAAGGAGCTTAAAATCCAAAAGCCACTTAAATTAAGCCAATACCCACTAAAAAGGAAAGAAGGTCAAACAAATTGAAACAGAGGGACTATGACAATTGTAAGACAACAAGTTCTAAAAGTCATCCTTTCTTTCTTAAACTCCCTGGTCCATGACCCATCAAATAGCTTCACATAAATTGACATAGTGCAATTCATATAAAAAATCAAATAGTTCTTTTTCAGATGAACAAGTAAATGAGCTTTAAAGTATTCCAAATATATGTGTGTTCAAAAATATTAAATATTATCAGTTATAACTAGGTATTTTACATATTTGTTTTTCCTTAAAAATATATTACCAAATACGAATTTAGTTTTCTAAAGGCAAAAAAGCATCCTTGAACTTATTTCGGATTTTTAGCTACAGACTTATAATGTGCCCATCCTATTACACCTATACTTCTTAAAACAGAATAAATACACACCTAAAACATGAGGACTCGTTTTGTATGAACGGGTAAAATTTACGCACCTGAAGTGTATATTTCTATTTTTCTTTTAAAGAAAAATTCTCCCTATCCCTTTTTTTTCTTCTTTTCTTTTCTCTTATTCCATTTTCTTTCCTTTTCTTTTTCGTTCCCCTTTCTTTGAAGTCTCAGTCTCACCAACGCCCTTTCTTCCATCAGTAAAAGAATGATAATGGCTTCAAAAATCCATGTGAGGAAACACCTTAAAAAATCCTATGGACACCTTTCTTCTCAAGGATACTGAAGTTTGGCCCATCTTTTTACTCCTTTGATTAGTTGCTTTCACTAATTAATCTCCAATGCGTTTTATACCTTGGGGTAGTGATGAGATTGAAGATTGAATTGGAAGTGATTTTTTAGGTGGGGATTTTCTCTAGATTTGGAATTTTTGTAGTGAGAGGAGAGTTGGAAAGTAATGGCTGTGGAAGCCAGCGGTGAAAGGGAGGAAGATGGTGGAAACCTCCAGACTGATTTGTGTGTTAACGGTTATGGTGGATTGCTGTGTTAAAAAGGTGGCTATGGTGGATTGCTGTGTTAAAAAGGTGGCTATGGTGGATGGCTGTGCTGATGATCATTTTGGGAGACAAAAAGTGATTTTTTTTTTGGAACGATGAAATGGTCCAGGGAAGAGGAAAAACAAAAGAGGTGATAGCCAGCTGTGGTTCTCTGTCGGTAGTGTTGCTGTGACCAGTGACTATAGGCAGTGGTGATCAATTTCTTTTTTCAAACAGATGATTAAGTAAGACAGAACTTATTAGAACTAGCTACCATGAATTTAAAATATTCATCCAAAATAGGAGCAAAACAAATGATGCCCTGAACAGATACATCCTTTTGACAAGAAAACAATATAGTAGGTGGTGATTGACTGTCTGTTTGGAAAAACAAAAGAAAATAAATAGGAAATGAAAGGTAAAAGGAAGAGAAAAAAAACCGTCAATTTAAAAAATAATGATAATTAATTTAGTGTAAATAAACGTGATGTATCCAATTAAAAAATGAAATTTAGATGTACTAATCAGTTTAAACTTATTTTGCACGTCACATGCTTATAAGAGTGAGCAAACTTTCTGCGCTACATCATCAATCAAGAATGTATTTATTCTGTTTTTAAAATCTGAACTACACCAATAACAAAATCTAATAATACACTCAGTTTTAACTTTTGTATAGAGCTACTGTTGCCTTCAAAGCACTTAGAAATTTCTCTCCTTCCATATAGTCCACCATATTACTCTGCTGGGACGATTCCCCATTTGCTTTTGTTAGTGCTGCC
>JAJOOR010021366.1:0-25358 GCA_036250505.1 Solanum acaule | reverse complement strand
TTCTCAATTATTTTGAGGAGGAAGAAGGACAACAAAATAAGTGAAAGTATTTAAGCTTAAAATTTATGGGCGCTAGAATTCACTTTTTGTTTGTGACAACGTCAAATTTATTTCACCATGGAAAGAGTTTAAGCTTGGAAAATGGTAGCCAAAAAATGGGGAAGAAGAAGAAAAAAAAAATTAAAATTTGGTAAAATGAGGCTCTCACGCGCATCTAGTGAGTGTATCACACTTGCTATGCCATCTCAGCAGAAAGTGTCAAATTAACACAGTTGGGCGTGACATGAGGTGTCTAAAATGAACAAAGCCTAGTTAAGGTGTCTAAGTGAAAGATCGTGCCAAGTTTAGGGGGCTACTGATGGGTTAGGCCTTGTTTATATTTATATTGAATTATTTAATGAATCATGTTAATTCTCTTATCTATTGTAGTATCTTAGATGTTTGGGTTGTGATTGATGTAAATCCTTGGAAGGCAATTTCATGAAGGATCTATGTATGATCATGATGTGAAATATTCTAGTCTATGTCTTGAACCGGTAGGCCTAATGCTGGTAGCCCTTCATGATTAGTCTAGAAACTAATGTGATGATAAACCTTGAAGCGGTAGACCTAATGTTGGTGGCCCTTTCTTGTTTGAAATGATGAACCTTGAAGTGGTAGACCGAATGGTGGTGGCCCTTTCTTGGAAAGTGAATGAGCTATCTTTATGATATACCTTAAATCGGTAGACCTAATGGTGGTGGCCCTCTCAAGTACAATAATGTAATGTGAATGAACTACTCTATTGGATTAGAGGCTAAGTACCGAGTGAATATGGTAAGATGGAAATTCTCCCTAGGTTAGGCCTGATTTCAATGAACATATTTCTTATCTGATAACTATGTGCCCACTTAGGTTATTAGCTAGTGGATCTACTTAAGCTAAAATGTTACCGGTCTTACCTTAGGGAAGTAAACCACCTCTTTATGGTGTGGGTTCATGACACCGGATTCCATGTCAAGCTCACATGGTCTATGTCGGTTAAACGCTTATTCCCATCATGTGAGATGTGCATTATGTTTCTTGAGAAGTTCTATGAAGTGTGGGTGGTAGTATGGGATGTTATCCATGCATTACACGAGTAGGCTTTGAGAGGGTCATAGTGAGTTCTTTAATGTCTTAATGACTAATATATGAAAGTGCTCTAAATGATCTAATGAAGAATATGGACTTAAATGCTTAAATATAATGATGCATGCTATATTTGGATTGTATTATGATTTAATTCCTTGTTATGACTTATGAAATGTTTATGTTCCTCATGTATGAGTATTGTCCAATGATGAAAATGAAGAATGGAAAGTTCACTTTTGTTGGCCTTAATGTGGTACTTAGTGAGGATGGTGGTATGGGAAGCTATTCATTCATTGCACAAAGTATGGCTTGGGGTTACTTAAGGTGAAAGCTTAATGTGATGAAATGGCTTATATGTTGATTATGTTGCAATATCCTCTCGGCATGGCTTTCAAATAAAATGTACGTTTTAAGCATGGTTATCACACTTAGTATATTCAATGTGCTTACCCATATTTCTTCATTTTTACCAAAGTGTAGGTTCCGTCATTTGAGTTGATTCTCTGTAGTTGAAGCTTGGATTGAGTTTGTCCAAGACTATTGGTATGTCCTCATAGATTCGAGGACAAGTACTTAGATGTTTCATCTCTTTTATTGTAATAGACTATTTTAGACTTTCTATTGTAAAGGGACGTGACCCTATTTTTGATTCAGATATTGTTTTTAGATGGCCATGTGAGACTAGTAGACTTCCGCTGTTTTAAATGATGTTTTTTTATTGTATGGATTAAAAGAGTTTTAATTCCATACCATTTTCCTTATATCAAATGTTATGAATGCTATGAGGTTTGTATGTGACTTTTCAGAGTCTTATACGCCGTGTTGCATCTAGGGGGTACCCAAGGATCGTGACATGGGGAATCCTTGGTAGGGGCTAGAGGGGCAAGCTCCTCACTCTGCATCTGCTACCAAGTCTGCTCCCTGTGTAGGCACCTCAACCTGCGGCTCTCTGCGTGGTGCCCCCACATTGGCCTCTTCTCGAATTAGGCTAATATACAGGGTCTTGATTGCCTGGGTCAACTTGTCACAATTCCACACCGGCACTCCAGCATCCCTTCACAACTAAAAAATGATGCATGGGAAGGGGTAAGTGGTGGTGGCCTTGAAGGCCCTCTCGTGAATTTCCGCAATAATCATGCAGGAAAAATCCATCTCAAACTCAACAACTAGGGCTGCCACCATGATTGCAAGGTCCCAAGTAAGAACATTGTCTGCCTGCATTGGAGACACCCTGTTTCACACCAATAGCAAGAAGAATTCGGCTACAAAAGTCAAAGTGAAATTGTTGATGCCTCTACTTGGGTTGCTGACCTACTCGGCGCGCTCTTCGTTTGTAGCAAGATGACGGGCCAACCAGCGCAATTAAGTATCCTTCATCTCTGTATTCCTTTGGATGCCCCGCTCCTCATCATGTCCCATCGATAATCAAACTCGAGTATGTTGATTCATAGAGTGTTGCCCAAGCTGTAGAGCAATCTGCGGATAGTAGCCTCTGATATAAAAATTGAGAACCCACGAACTAGTGTAGCTGTGAGTGGAGGCTGGGCGGCGGGATTGTCCCATCTGTCAATAGAACCTTGGAGGGTGGCTGCGTAGGAAGCATAGAATTCCCTCACGTTCTCCTCGCTGTAAGACCCTGGGCTACGGACCATCCACTCACACATGTGTCTCTTAAAGAGCTCATGAAAGGCGGACGTGGTATGCAAGCTGCCTGTTAGAACCTGATGCTCATCAGAGACTAAACGAGCCATCCTTTCCTCTCCATTATCATCCTGGCATCCCTGTATCAGAAACTACAGGAGGCTTGGTGTTTGGTGGCACTGGAATGTCTCCAGCAATAGTAGCCTCATCAGACGAGGCAGTCCGACCATGTAAACTGGAGCCGGGTATGGGGCCGGAATCTGAGTTGGAAGTAGAGGCAGACTCAAAGCCGGAAGCAGAACCAGTCGGTGAATCGATCAGTGTGTCCTCCTTATTAGATCGGGAGGGAGTCACCGCATCGGGAATCACATGTTGGGTTTGATTTCGGGTAGTGGTAGGTGCAGTTGGGGATGCCCACATAGTAGATGGGAGATAAGCGGGGTTGGTCTCCGCCTTAGTTTCTTCATCAATCAGCCTTAAGGTTGGTGCCATAGACTTTGACTTGCCCTTTGGTACATAAGTCAGAGCTTTCTCGGGAGCCATGGTATTTGTGGAGGCTTAGTTAGTACCAAAATAGACCAATGACACACTCGAAATTTTTTTAGACTAAGTAACGAACAAAACAAAAACTAAAATATTTATGTACAGTAGCATCAGTGGCCACCACGGTCCATGGGTCCCCTTCATAGGTAAGAGATCCCAAAAGTTGGGACCCTGATGGGAACCACGGATGTGCAGAATGGTCCGTAGGTTACGGACCATAGTCCACCTCCGTGGTTCCACACTTAGTGGATTCTCCATGTGAAACAGACCCACAGACCTGATCTACAGTTCGTAGATTGACCTACGGTCCGTGGACGGGGTCTCGTGGGTCAGGACTGTGCCAGGTATCAGACATGCCTCATTTTAAAACCATTTTACAATAATTCAAATAATCAACCTAAGTCTAATCATGCATTTCAACACAATTTATTATAGTTTGTCATCCCTAGGGTTCCGATTACTCATTATTTAACTTTTATAGCATACAAAACTAGGAACCCTAAGTCAAAACTTCCATTTAGACTATTTACACTGAGTTATTTGATTACAAAGACAACACAATCACATTCTATCGTCCCAAGGGTGTTTCTAACTATAGTTTGTCATGCAATTTCATACCAAAACAACCCAAGGTCAAGACACACTTCATGACTTCATGTATTGAACAATGAATACCGAAATTCAGAGTTAAGTGGAAGTCATTTACCTTACAAGTATTGGAAGTGGGTGATTGTGTGATGCAAAAGATTCCTTAGACATTGTGACATCGAACTCGGACCTTGAACTCTTTTTGTGAAGGGAGAATGGGAGTGATGAGTTTTGGGACAGAGAGAGGAATGGAAATTGGGAGAGGAGATGATATGTATGGGAGATGGGAGTGATTTGGGGATATAATGAGGGAGTTTTGGGATTTGGAGGGATTAGAAATGGTTAGGAGGGAATGTGGGAAGTGGGGGATGAATTTAAAACTGAAGAGTTTTTATTAAAAAGGGATCTTTGTTGGGTCGACAAAACCCTAGATCTGGACCCATGAAACCCCGTTTACGGGTCGTGGGTCGACCTACGGACCGTGGGTCAGGTCCGTAGGTCTCTCAACACTTAGGAAACATTATGTTACTTACCTGGGGTCTACGGACACCATTCACGGTCCGTGGATGGAACCACGGACCGTCGATGGAACCACGGACCGTCGATGGGGTCCATAGACCTCTACAACAGACATTTTCTGCATATTTGGCTTTTCATCCCTGCACATGTAGTAACCGTTAGGCCTTTCTTTTTATATTTCTGGACACTTTTAAGCCACAGACCTTATGCTATATCTAGCCAACACTAAAACAAAAATAAAATACCAATCCAAATAATTACAGAAAATAAAATAAACAAAGAAAACTCCTATTAAAGCAAAAAAACAAAGCAAGTTCCAGGGATGCGGGCAGAGGAGGGTTTCTCAATAGTCACAACCATAATAGGCTCTATAACTGGATCATGCACGCTAAGAACACAGCGGATTAGAGGGGACAAGAGGTTCCACCAAGCGAGCTCAATACAAAGAACTCGAGTGAGGGGATCTGGTTACTTTGTATAATATGTCTTACGAGTAGGCAATCGAAAAGAAAAACCTATAGTTAGCTAGATTTTACATCTTGGGTTGCCTCCCAATCAGCGCTTGATTTAACATCGGGGCACATCGAAGGCCTCTTGATTACTCAGACTTCATCAGGATAATAGGCCTCAACCACTTCCTGCACATTCTCCTCTTTGCCCATCTAGACCTTGATCCTTTGCCCGTTCACCTTGAACCTTGTTCCCTCCTTGTTTTCGAGCTCGACTGCTCCATGTGGGAACACTTGAGTGACTATGAATGGCCTGGTCCACTTGGACTTGAGCTTGCTAGGAAACAAGTGCAACCTAGAGTTGAATAGAAGGACCAGATCAGCCACAACAAATTCACGCTTTTCAATCTTTTGATCATGATACTTCTTCATCTTCTCTTTGTACAAGGCTGAACTATCATAAGCTCTTAGGCAAAACTCATCAAGCTCATTCATATCATTTACTCTCTGACTCGATGCGGCACCCCAATCCAAATTCAACTTCTTTAGCGCCCACATGGCCTTATGCTCTAGCTCAACCGGCAAATGGCAAGGCTTCCCATATACAAGTTGGTAGGGGGACATACCTATGGAAGTCTTGAATGTAGTGCGATAGGCCCATAGAGCATCATCAACCCTCCTTGACCAATCGGTTCTATTAGCATTCACAGTCTTAGCAAGAATCTGTTTGATCTCTCTGTTGGGCACTTCAACTTGCCCACTAGACTGCGATGGTAAGGAGTGGCTACATTATGGTAGACGCCATATTTCTCAAGGAGCTCTTTGAACAACTTATTACAAAAGTGGGAACCTCCATCGATGATAAG
This sequence comes from Solanum acaule, assembly GCA_036250505.1. Taxonomy (NCBI): domain Eukaryota; kingdom Viridiplantae; phylum Streptophyta; class Magnoliopsida; order Solanales; family Solanaceae; genus Solanum; species Solanum acaule. The sequence goes on along the minus strand of JAJOOR010021366.1, from coordinate 19,639 downwards.
AGCCTTAGGTGTACCAAATCTAGAGAAGATACACTTTTTCCGGAATGCGGTGACACTTTTACCTACATTGTTTGAAAGCGCAATTGCTTCCACCCACTTTGACACATAATCGACCGCAACAAGAATATACTTCATCCCATGTGAACTCACAAATGGACCCATAAAATCAATGCCCCTTACATCAAATAACTCAATCACCAATATCGGATTCATAGGAAGCTCTTGCTTCTTTGAAATTCTTCCTTCTCTTTGGCAACGGTAACAAGACTTGGTGAAATCATAAGTATCTTGGTGGACGGTAGGCCAGTAATACCCACACAGCAAGATTTTATGCGCAGTCCGAATACCACTATGATTCCCACCAAATGGCGATGAATGGCATGCCTCTAGTATACTCAACATCTCATCCTCGGGCACACAGAGAAGAATAATCCAATCATGTCACAACTCGAGAGCACCCCCTAGTCGTAAGACGGTGTACTCGACCCCGAAGGGGTCTTATACAAGCCTCATAGCATTCATTCATCGCATAGGTAATAGAAATAGTACGGAATTTAAAACTTTTTATTCAAAAACCATACAATCTAAAGACATTCATCTATAAAGCAGCAGAATACTAGAGTCTCACATGGCCATCTTAGACAAAACTTTAAACAAGATAGACTCACGTCCCTTTACAATCAAAGTCTTAACAATAGTCCTAAAAAATGAAAGAACTAGAAACACTATAAGTCCTTGTCCTTGATCTATGAGGGCATACCCAAAATGTCTTGGAGAACTCTATTCCAAGCTTGACTAGGAAGGATCAAATTGAGTGCCAATCCCTACACTTCATAAGAGTAAAGAAAATATGGGTTAGCACATAAAGTACTAAGTATGATAGCCATGCAAAAACATGCTTAAAACAGATATCTTTGTTTGAAAGTCATGATATATGCCATTTTAGAAAATCATCATGAACATTGATAAAAGAGGCATAGTATAAGTAAGAACCAACATACAAGTCACATTAGAACGTTAGAACATAATCCACACACGAACCTTTACCTTTCACCTTAAGCCTTCACCTCAAGTAACCCTCAAGCTATACCTTGTACAATGTATAGGTAGAGTCTCATACCACTACCCACACTAAGGGACCACCTTAAGGTCACCAAAAGTGAACTCATCATTCTTTTTTTCCACCTTTACACAATAAAGAATATAAGAGACATAAACATTACATGAGTCGCATCATCACATTAAAACCACACCTAAGACAACCCTAAGTCATACTTGTGCAATGTGCAAGTAGCATCCCATACTACTACTCACACTAAGTACTCCTTAAAAGTCACCCTAGACAAGGAACATTCACACCCAAGAGTCATGACAAGGAAGTAACTCATAATACAATCCAAGTATATCATGCATCTTTACATTTAAGCATCTAAGCATTTAAGAGTCAATGTTCTTCATTAGCTTTATTTTATTAAGAGCACCGTCATTCATTCGACATTAGATCAGCATTCTCGTTAATGTCATCATAAGAGCCTATTCATTTAATTAACATTATAAGGAACACACCATAACCTCCCTCAAATGCCTACTTGTGCAATACATAGATGGCGTCCTATACCACCACCCATACTAAGTAGTACACCCTTAAGAAGCCATAGTTCATTAACATTATTATGGGTGGAATCCTTAACCGACATTGACCATGTTAGCAATTCATGGAATCTCGGGGTCACCCTCACTGGATAAGGGATTCCTACTTGCCTAAGGTAGGACCATTGTTCTTTAGCTTATGTGGATCCACTAGCTAGACCTATGTGGGCACATAGTTATGGGATAGGGATATTTCTACTAGATACCCCGCCTCAACTCACGAATGAGCACCCATCTCAAACCCAACATTCATTCATTCATTGGAAAGCTCATAATTTTAAACTTTGAAATCACCTTTGAATTGGCTTCTTGAATGGAAAATTAGACAAGGATCAAGACTACCATACCTTGATATGATTCCCCACGAATATTGAAGAGGAAACACCTTGAAATCCCCAACCCTAGCTTGATGTTGACCTTGATCTCCAATGGAGTGTCTAGAAAGGACTTTTTGGGAGGGAAGGGTTTTGATTTGGGGTTTTGAAATAATAGTTTAACGCTCTTAATACTATTAAATTATGTTAATAAACCCAAAATAACTGTCCATACACTTAACTAAGCAAAGGGTGAATTGACCAGTTCACCCTTCACTTGGCCGTGTCACTTGACAGATTGCAGGCATGGTTCACGAAACCCCCATCCACGGACCGCGGATGGGATGACAGACCGTACTGTCCCTCCGTCATCTGGGGCTGTGGCTTGAATTTAGAGGCCATGACCCACGGAGGCCATCCACGGTGCGTGGATGGACCTACGGGGAGTGGTCCCCTTCCATGTTCTATCAAGTTTGGGGCAACCTTGTGGTTTCAAGGGGCCTTGGGGGTTAGACTTAGGGTCCTCCTCAAGGACCCCTAGGGTGGTCCTTGGGGAATCTTACCATGACCTTTGACCCCGCAAGCCCTCAACCTTGGCTCAGGACAACATAAAGCACCATCAAACCTCACACCAAAATATAACACACACACACGTTAGGCTTTAGTTTCACTTATTCTCTTTAGGGTCGTTACAGTATCCCCCACTTAGGAACATTCGTCCTCGAATGACACTTTAAACACATTAAGGAGTTAACGACTCAAGACTAGCAGCCCAACAAACATGCAACATCAATATAAATGCATAAAAGAGGAAACATCAACTCCACATAAAATAGGCTCAAAACCCAACAAGAAGGTAGGCACTACATCTACAAACTCATTATGCATCAAAACCTCGCATTCTTCATTTCATTGGAGGAACTTCCTTCTCTAAGTCATATCATGTTCATCACAACATCATTAAGCACATTTAAGCAATTTTCTCATTAAAGCACATTATGCAACTTCTTCATAAAAACACATTTTGGCATGTTCAACATTTAACCTCATGAAGAATATAGACAACTCATACTAAATGCAAACCAACATGAGGAACAATAAATCATGAAAACTCATTTTCTCAACTAACAAGAATCCAACTAGAAAATGGATAGTATAAGGAGACCATGGAAACTCAAATTCACACATGACTACAAAACATGAAACAAGCTATAAGGAACTCTTGGTCTCAAGCTTGAGTAGGAATAGAAGGAAAGAGATAAGGATATCAAAACTCTCAACCACCTTACTATTCAACATACTATCCCTCACCTAGGAGTAAACCCAACTACGGCTAACATTATAAACAACATAAGGATCTCATCACCACAAAATGGAACTATAACTTACCGGTACCTTCATCCGGATTAGCTCTTTTGTCATCCCTTGCCCGAAGTGCATAGAAACGACTATTCTTTGTAGCATAAGGACCCGGCCGACCGAGATAAGCTTAATTATCCTCCCTTCCTTTTGCCGAGAGTGTTGGGCAATCTCTCATCTTATGACCCTTCTTTCCACATCCAAAGCACCCATCTGTGCCGGCAAGACACTTACCCAAATGTTGCTTCCCATACTTGGTACACCTAGGCCTCTCAAAAGAAGAGACACTTCCATTTCCTCCTTGACATTTAGGGATAGACACCCTATCATTGTTGACCATTGAGGAATCTTGATTAGAGAACCTATTTTTGGACCTAGGTTAACCTTCCTCATCGGTCGTAGACCTCTTCAAATCTCTACTCACCCTCCTATGTTTGGACTCCTTGATAGATTGAGCATACACAATAAGCTTAGAGATATTCATGTCATCAAGGAGCATCACCATATGGCACTCTTCCGTTACTAGGTCGGATACACCGGTAACAAGCCTACTCATATCATCCCTAGGGTTGGACACCAAAGATGGAGCATACTTAGACAATAGGGTAAACTTCAAGGAATACTCCTCCACACTCATGCTATCTTCCCTAAGGTTTATAAAATCCTCCACTTTAACCTCCCTCTTCTCACGGGAAAAGTACCTACCAAGGAATGGACTCTTAAACTATTCCCATTCTATAGGACCCGCTTCTAAAGGTCTATTGCTCTTCCATTCAGTGAACCACACGTGGGCCATATCTTTCAATTGATAGGAAGCCAACTCCACTTTCTCCCTAGAAGTTACCCCCATAGGATTGACTATCTTATATACTTCATCCAAGAATTCTTGGGGAGCCTCTCCTACCTTAGAACCTAGGAAAACTGGAGGATTTATCCTCACAAAGTCCCTCAACTTGGAAATAGTACTCTCAATAGCATTTACTCTAGGCCCCACATCTCTATTCACTTGAGCCATCATGGCTTGGGCTAAGGTTAGAAAAGCCTACCTAATCTCTTCATTGGTCATGGCCGGGGGATCCACCGGAACTTGGTTGTCTTGAGGAACTTGTCCACCTTGAGGACGTTCAGGATCTTGAGGAGGAACTCCCTCATTCACATTCTCCTCTTCCACTCTCCTTGCGGGCGTCCTTTTTCTATTCATATCCTATAAACACAAGAGAAGGATTAGGAAAAGGACACTTATAGAGCTAAACTCTAAGGCATGACTTCATGAATATGAAAGAAGTGTAACTCCTAACGTCCTATAGCCTCTCGCTCATATATGTGTCGCGACTCACACTGATGAACAAGACTCTACTAGACGTGGCTTGTGAGACATCAACCCTAAAAACCATTCCCAAAACCTTGTGCTCTGATACCATGTTTTTTACAACCCGAGAGCACCCCTTAGTCGTAACACGGCGTACTCGACCCCTAAGGGGTCTTATACAATCATCATAGCATTCATTCATCACATACGTAATAGAAATAGTATGAAATTTAAAACTTTTTATTCAAAAACCATACAATCTAAAGAAATTCACTTAGAAAGCAATGGAATTCTAAAGTCTCACATGAACATCTTAGAAAAAACTTTAAACAAGATAAGGTCACGACCCTTTACAATCGAAGTCTTAACAACAGTCCTAAAACATGAAAGAACTATAGACATTAAATGTCATTGTCCTCGATCTATGAGGACATACCTAAAATGTCCAGGAGAACTCTAGTCCAAGCTTGACTAGGAAGGATCAAATCGAGTGCCAATCCCTACACTTCATAACAGTAAAGAAAATATGGGTTATCAAATAAAGAACTAAGTATGATAGCCATGCAAAAACATGCTTAAAACATACATCTTTGTTTGAAACTCATGATATATGCCATTTTATTAAATCTTCATGAATATTGATAAAAGAGGCATAATATAAATCACAACCAACAGGCAAGTCACATTTTCACATTAGAACATAATCCACACATGAACCTTTACCTTTCACCTCAAGTAACACTCAAGCTATACCTTGTGCAATGCATGTGTAGCAAACCATACCACCACCCACACTAAGGCACCACCTTAAGGTCACCAAAAGTGAACTCACCATTCATCATTTCCACCTTTAGACAATAAAGCATATAGGAGACATAAACATTACATGAGTCACATCACATTAAGACCATACCTAAGAGAACCCTAAGTTATACTTGTGCAATGTTCAAGTAGCATCTCATATTATTACTCACACTAAGTACTCCTTTGAAGTCACCCTAGACAAGGCACATTCACACCCAAGAGTAATGACAAAGAAGTAACTCATAATACAATCCAAGTATAGCATGCATCTTTACATTTAAACATATAAGCATTTAAGCGTCAACATTCTTCATTAGCTTCATTTCAGTAAGAGCACCTTCATTCATTAGACATTAGATCATAATTCTCATAAATGTCATCATAAGAGCTCATTCATTTCATTAACATTATAAGGAACACACAATAACCTCCCTCAAATGCCTACTTGTGCAATGCATAGATGGTGTCCCATATCACCACCCATACTAAGTAGTACACCCTCAAGAAACCATAGGTCATTAACATTATTGTGAGGATAACACTTAACCAACATAGACCATGTGAGCAATTTATGGAATCCCGGCGTCACCCTCACCGGATAAGGGATTCCTACTTGCCTAAGGTAGGACCATTGTTCTTTAGCTTAAGTGGATCCACTAGCTAGACCTATGTGGGCACATAGTTATGGGATAGGGAGATTGCTACTAGATACCCCACCTCAACTCACGGATGAACATCCATCTCAAACCCAACATTCATTCATTCATTGGAAAGCTCATAGATCAAAATATGAGAATTGCCTTTCACCTAAGAATCCCCTTATTGTGAGAAAGTCCTTTAACAACAAGTCATTATCATTCATTAGAGTACAATTGAGAATAGCCTTTCGATAAGTACTTCATCATTAACATTATCATTGAACTTCATTCAAGTGTGTGTGTGTATGTGAGAATAGCTTTTCACATAATCAACATTATTCACAAGTGTTAATAGAGATATAACATTCAATCCTAACATAATAGCTTTTAAACATGATCATCATTCATTCATTTAGATCACACACATGCTTCACTTCATAGCTATACATTAACCTCCACATGTACGGAACAAGGAATATGTATCCATCAATTCAATACCACAATATACATAGCAAGTAAACACCTCCACCTTTCAAGTGGATCAATCAACTCTAGTACAATTCTAATCCAACATGTAATTAGACTACAACTTGACCTTCCAAGGCCATGATCAAGAGTCACCAACACACCCACTCTTTACTTAAATTAAGGCATGTATAATGATACAATTCATCAATACAAATCAATCTAGACATAATCCATAAACATTCATTCATGATCAACGACCCACTTCATAAGGTACATGTTAGGAATTGAGAAAATTCACGGGTTCATAGAGTATTTCATCATAATCATTATTTAAACACCAATGCAATCATAATTTAACATTAAAAACCATTTGAAAACATTTGATGAAAGAACCCACGAGATTGAGCAAAAACCTAGATTTTCATACGTTGAAATCACCTTTGAATTGGCTCCTTGAATGGAAAATTAGACAAGGATCAAGACTACCATACCTTGCTATTGATTCCCCACGAAAATGGAAGAAGAAACACATTGAAATCTCCAACCCTAGCTTGGGGAGTCGTACCTTTACGTTTGACCCCTAAACCCCTCAACCAGTGCTCGGGACAACATAAAGAACCATCAAACTTCACACCAAACTCTAACACACACACGTTAGGCTCTAGTTTCACTTATTCATTTTTAGGGTCGTTACACATCAGCACAAATACAGAACAAATAAGGCTCATCCCTAAAGAACTTCTTCACATCATGCATTGACTTTTTCCTTTGGTGAAAAGACAAATCCGACGGAACCAGATCACTTGCCAAGTAGTTTGCAAAGTCTGCGAACCAAGGAATCAGATCATGAGAAGCAGCCAATACCTATTCATCTAGAAAAGCATTATCAATTTCAACCCATCTCCTAGCGTAAGCATAGCCTCTTCCTCTTATCTGGACTAGTGATCGGCAACTTGATTTTCTGTCCCCTTTCTATCTTTCACCTAAAAAGTAAACTCTTGTAGCAACAACACCCATCAACTGAACCTCGGTTTTGCATCCTTCTTAGCCATCAAATACCTCAATGCAGAATGGTCATATGCACTATGACCTTAGTACTAAGCAAGTAGGATCGAAATTTCTCGAATTCAAAAACCACAGCAAGGAGTTCCTGTTCAATCACTGTATAGTTCTTTTGAGCCACTTTTAGAGCTTTGCTTGCATAGTAAATAGGATGAATAATCTTCTCTCGCCACTGTCCCAAGACCACACCAAGCACCACTCCACTCGCATCACACATTACCTCAAACGGTTGCCCCCAATCCGGTGAAATAATGATAGGTCTGGATACTACCTTTTCCTTCCACTCTCTAAATGCTTTCATACACGCATCATCAAACTCAAACTTGCACTCCTTTTCGGGTAATTTGCACAATGGGTGTGCAATTTTGGAGAAATCCTTGATAAACCTCCTACAAAATCCTGCATCCCCAAGAAAACTTCTAGCACCCTTAACAGATATAGGGGGTGAAATCTTTTCTATTACCTCAACTTTCGCTCTATTAACCTCAATACCCTTCTAAGAAATCCGATGACCCAGAACTATCCCTTCTTTCACCATGAAGTGGCACTTCTCCCAATTGAGCACAAGATTTTACTTTTCATACTATTTAAGCACCTCGGCCAAATAATCCAAACAACCATCAAATGAGTCACCTACCACAGAGAAATGATCCATAAATAGCTCAATAGTGTCCTTCACCATATAAGAAAATATCGACATCATGCAATGCTGGAAGGTCGATGAAGCATTACACAACCTAAAAGGCATCCGTTTTAAGGCAAAAGTCCCATAGGGGCAAGTGATGGTGGTCTTCTCTTGGTCTACCGAAGCTCTGAAGATCTGATTGTAGCCCGAATATCCATCAAGAAAGCAATACCAACCCTTAAAAGCAAGGCGGTCCAACATCTGATCCATGAATGGAATAGGGAAGTGGTCCTTTTTTGTCCAAGCATTTAGTTTCCGTTAGTCCATGCATACTCTCCATCCAGACACAGGCCATATCGGAACAAACTCATTTTTCGCATTAGGTACCACAATAATCCCACCTTTCTTGGGCACACACTGAACAGGACAAACCCAATTACTGTCTGCAATGGGATAAATGACTCCAACATTCAACCATTTGATAATTTCCTTTTTCACTACCTCTTGAATAGGCGGATTCAGTCTCCTTTGGTGCTCAATACTAGGCTTGTGATCCGGCATAAGTTGGATCTTATGAGAACAAATGCCAAGAGGAATCCCAATAATGTCCACAATAGTCCACTCAATAGATCACTTGAACCTCTTAAACACAGAAACCAATGCCTCAACTTGTACCACATTCAAATCTGCCGCAATGATGACCAGTAAAGTACCATCTCTCTCCAAGAATACATACCTTAAATGTGATGGTAGACCCTTAAGCTCCAATTTTGGAGCCTCCTCAATAGACGGTTTTGTGGGTGGAGAGTCGCGATTCTTCATATCTAACTCAAGCTTCTTTAGTTCGGAACGGAATTCGAACCTATCAAGTGTGGCGACCAATTCATCATAGTCTTCAATACCATCACCCTCAAAATTCATCATTACCGCTGCAAGTGCATCAACACCCAACCTCTCTTCAATAGACACATCAGAACATCGCTCCAAAGTATGATTCACCATTATCACTGACTTGAGATCGCTTTCCTGCTTCATGGACCTACATATATTAAAACTTACCTCTTCTTTATTCAATCGACACCTTATCTTCCGTTTCTCCATATCGACCAAGGCACGCCCAGTAGGAGTTCATCTTATGAGCATATCACATGGTGGTGTAACAGTTCAGAATGGGTCAGAATCTTCATTGGTAGTGGAAGTGAAGGAAAAGCAAGACAGCGATCCGATATTGCTTCAACTAAAGGGTGCAGTCCATTAGGAGAGAGTTGAGGTTTTCTCCCAATGGGGAGCTGGTGTGCTTCGCTATCAGGGTCGATTATGTGTTCCTAAGTTGGGTGAGTTGAGACAGCAGATTTTTCTAGAAGCCCATAACTATAGATACTCTATTCATCCAGACGCCACTAAGATGTAATGTGATCTGCGGGAAGTCTTTTTCTCACGACCCGATTCTGCAGCCCGGAAGTGAGACGACGTATAAGACTCTGGAAAGTCTCATAGTATTCATAGCATTCCATATAAGGAAAAAGGCATGGAATTAAAACTTTAAATTTACAATCGAAGTCATTTTTCATAAAAAGCAAACGAAAGTCTTTTTCTATACTTTGTCTCAAACCATCTAATACTTTGAATACAACTTTGGGACATAGCCCATACAAAGACTCTAAACATACAATGAAAGACATAAAGGGAACATAGTGGGTTTTGTCCTCAAAACTATAAGGACTCACCAAGTCTTCATCTCCAAGCTCTTTAGAAACCTGTCCTTCATGTATAGAACATCAAATCTCCACAACCCTACACTTTTGTAAAAATGGGTAAATATGGGTTAGCACATAATGTACTAAGTACGATAGCCATGAAAAAACCATGTTTAAAACAAACATTTTCTCTGAAAATCATGCTTTATGCCAATTTGAGAAAACCTTCATGAACATGAGTACAAGAGGCATAATATAAAAACATAGGCAACATACAAGTCAGTTCATCACATTAGAACATAATCAACATGTAAACCATTTCAATACATTAGAACACAATCAACATATAAACCATTGCATCACATTAGAACATAATCACATATATGCCATTTCCTCACCTTATCCTTTCACCATAAGTAACCCCAAGCTATACCTAGTGCAATATATGAATAGCGTCTCATACCACCATCCACACTAAGTACCACATTAAGGCCACCAAAATTGAACTTACCATTCTTCCTTTCCATCCTTAAACAATACTAAGACATAAGAGACTTGAACATTTCATAAGTCATAACATCACATTAGGACCAACATCTAGGACAACCCTAAGTCATACTTATGCAATGTATGAGTAGCATCCCATACTACTACTCATACTAAGTACTCCTTTGGAACTACCATAGACAAGGCACATACATATTCCATAAATCATGACAAGGAAGTAACTCATAATACAATCCAATTATAGCATGCATCATCTCATTTAAGCATATAAGTCAACATTCTTCATTAGCTTCATTTAGAGCACTTTCATTAATTAAACATTAAATCATCATTCTCATTAGCATCATCATAAGAGCCCACTCATTTCAGTTAACATTATAAAGGAACACACCATAACCTCTCTCAAAGCCTACTTGTGCAATGCATGGATGGCATCCCATACTACCACCCACACTAAGTAGTGCATTCTTGATAATCCATAGTTCATTAACATTCTTTGTGGGGGTAAGCCTTAATCGACATAGACCATGTGAGCAATTCATGGAATCCCGGTGTCACCCTCATCGGATAAGGGATTCCTACTTGCCTAAGGTAGGACCGTTCATTTAGCTTAGGTAGATCCACTAGCTATAATCCTATGTGGGCACATGGTTATGGGATAGGGATATTGCTATTAGATACCCCACCTCAACTCACGTGACGGCATCCATCTCAGGAGATTGCTACTAGAAACCCCGCTTCAACTGACGTGAAGGCTTCCATCTCATTCCATATCCACTCGGTGCATAGAATTATTCCCCACGGAGTACTAGACATTCATTACATTAGTTCATTATTATGGGATAAGAGATTTTTACTGGATACCCCCGCCTCAACTCATGGTCAAGTATGCATCTCAAACCCAACATTCATTCATTGGAAAGCTCATATTTTCAAAGATGAGAATAACCTTTCATCTAATAATCCCCATATTCTGAGAAAGTCCTTTCACAACATGTAATTATCTGTAACGACCCTAAAAATGAATAAGTAAAACTAGAGCCTAACATGTAGGTGTTTGAGTTTGGTGTGAGGTTTGATGTTGTCCCGAGTCATGGTTGAGGGCTTTAGAGGTTAAATGTCAATGTATGACTCCCCATGGACCACCCTAGAGGTCCTTGAGGAGGACCCTAAGCTTATTTCCCAAGGATGCCCCAATTGATGAAAGTTGGCCAAATGTGGTGACCTACGGAAGGGGTCGACGCCCCGTAGGTCCATCCATGCCCTGTGGATAGCCTCCATAGGTCAAGCCCCTTCAGACCATTACCATACCCAAACCATGGACCATCAGCACGGTCTGTCAATGGACTCACGGTCTATGAGTCCAGGGCGTCAATGGCACCTGTGTTTGCTGTCTTGGTTCGGCCAAGCTAGGGGTGAATTGGTAAATTCACCTCAAGTCTTTTTAAGTGTATGGATGGTTATTTTGGGTTTATTAAGATATTTTAAGAATTTTAAAACATTAAAAACCTATTTTAGATTTCATTATTCAAATTTTCCCCAATAAAAACCCTTCCCCTTCTATAGTCTTCTCTCTACAAACACCAATGGAGATCAAGGTCAAGTTCAAGCTAGGCTTGGGGATTCCAAGGTGTTTCTTCTTCAATTTTCATGGGGAATCTATAGCAAGGTATGGTGATCTTGATCCTTGTCTAACTTTTCATTCAAGGAGCCAATTCAAAGGTGATTTCAAAGTATGAATAATCTAGGTTTTCACTCAATATCATGAGTTCTTTCATCAAATATTTTCAAATGGTTTCTAATGAAAAATTATGATTGTATTAGTGTTTAATTGATGAAATATGATGAAAATATTCTACAAACCCATGATTTTTCTCAATTCCTAAATTGTGCGGTAAGAAGTGGGTTTGTTGATTATGAATGTATGTTGATAGATTATGCCTATATTGATTTAGATTGTTGAATTGTATCACTATTCATGCCTAATTGTATTAATGAAAGGCTTGTTGGTGAAAGTGACTTCATGGATTTGAAAGGGTAAGTGATGATCAATTACTTGTTGAATTAGAATTGTGAATTAGATGTTGATCCACCTGAAAGGTGGAGGTGTTTACTTACTATGTATATTGTGGCAACGAATTGATAGATACCTTCCTTTTACCTTTATATTTGAAGGATCTATGTGTGATCATTATGTAAAGTATGTGTATGTGATTTCAATGAATGTATATTGATCATGTTTAGAATGTAAGTGTGTTATTATTGAATGTTATTTCTCAATTAACACCTATGAATGATGACGCTATATGTGAAAGGCTTTTGTCACATACACACACACACTCATGAATGAATAATGAATGAAGTTTCTATGATAATGTTAATGAAGATGGGTTAATTTAAAGTCTATTCTCAAATGTACTCTAATGAATGATAATGACTTTTTCTAAAAGGACTTTCTCACAATAAGGGGATTCTTAGGTGAAAGTCTATTCTCATCTTTTAATCTATGAGCTTTCCAATGAATGAGTGTTGGGTTGGGATGGATGCTCATCCGGGAGTTGAGGCGCAGTATCTAGTAACAATCCTTATATCCCGTTTTAATCAATGTTGGGTTTGAGATGGATACTCAACCGTGAGTTGAGGCGGGGTTTCTAGTAACAATCTCGTATCCCATAATGAAAGAATGTAATGAATGTCATATACTCCGTGGAAAATAATGCCAAGCACCGAGTGGTTATGAATTGGGGTGGATGCTCATCCGTGAGTCAAGGCGGGGTATCCAGTAGCAGCAACCTCTTGAGATGGATGCTCATCCGTCAGTTGAGGAGGGGTATCTAGTAGCAATCTCCCTATCCCATAAATATGTTCCCACATAGGTCTAGCCAGTGGATCTACTTAAGCTATAAAAACGATGGTCCTACCTTAGGAAATTAGGAATACCTTTATTCAGTGAGGGTGACATTGGGATTCCATGTAAAGCTCACATGGTGTATGTCGGTTAAGGCTTAACCCCACAAAGAATGTTAATGAACTGTGGCTTCTTAAGCATGCACTACTTAGTGTGGGTAGTGGTATGGGATGCCATATATGCATTGCACAAGTAGGCTTTTAGAGAGGTTGTGGTGTGTTCCTTTATAATGTTAAGTGTAATGAATACGTTATTATGATGATGTTAATGAAGAATGTTTGCTTAATGTATAATGAATGAAGGTGTTCTTCATGAAGCAAATGAAGAATGGGTGACTTAAATGCTTATATGTTTAATGTGAAGATGCATGCTATGCTTGGATTGTATTATGAGCTACTTCCTTGTCATGACTTGTTGAATATGAATGTACATTGTCTCTGTTGACTTCACATAATTACTTAGTGTGAGTAGTATTATGGGATACTACTTGCACATTACACAAGTATGACTTAGAGTTGTCTTAGATGTTGGTCTTAATGTGATGGTGTGACTCATGTATTGTTTATGCCTCTTATATGCTTTATTGTGTAAAGGTGGAAAGGATGAATGGTAAGTTTACTTTTGGTGACCTTAATGTGGTGCCTTGGTGTGGATGGTGGTATGGGATGCTATCCATACATTGCACAAGGTATACCATGAGGGGTATTTGAGGTGAAGGCTTAAAGTAAAGGTAATGGGTTATATGGTTGATCATGTTCTAATGTGGATAAATAGCTTGTATGTTCGTTGTGACTTATGTTATGCCTCTTTTATCAATGTTCATGAAATTTGACTAAAATGGCATATATCATGACTTTCAAACTAAAAGTCCTTTTGAGCATATTTTTGCATGGATTCCATACTTAGTACATCTAATGTGCTAACCCCATTATTCTCCCTTTTTACCAAAATGTAGGGTTTGGAGATATTGGTGTTCTATGCTTGAGGAGTAGGTTTCTAAGGTGCTTGAATATGAAGACTTGCTGAGTCCTCATAGTTTCGAGGACAAAACCCAACTTGTTCCCTTATGTCTTTTTTGTTTATGTTAAAGCTTTTGTTTGGGCTAAGTCCCGATGTTGTATTCAAAGTATTATATGGTTTGAGACATAGTATACAAAGTCTTCCGATTTCTTTTTAATGAAAATGTCTTTGATTTTCAAAAATGTTTTAAATTTTCCTCTATTTTCCTATGTTCTTATGTTCAAGAATGCTATGAGGCTTGTATTAGACCCCGAAGTATTAGACCCCTTCGGGGTCAGGTACATCGTGTTACGACTAGGGGGTTTTATCGGGTCATGACAAACATGGTATCAGAGCACAAGATTTTGGAATGGTCTTAGGATGTCTCAAACCACATCTAGTAGTGTATTGTTCATAATGTGAAGCGCGCCACATTATGAATAGGAGGCTATTGGGTATTAAGAAAGTTTCACTTCTTCATTCTTCAAGTCGTGCCATAGAGTTTAGCTCTGTATTGTCTCTCTCTTGTTCCTTATCCGATGGTCTTTAGTGTTTGACCACTTGAAAAGAGTATGTTAGAAGCTGTGAGGGAGGAAGGTTGTGATGCCAACTATGGCTATGTGACTTGATAAATGTGAGATGACAGATTGTGATGTTGACTTTCGTATGAATAGGTTGCTTTATGGTTGTGTGATGTTGGTAGAAGGTTATGATGAGTTTTGAGGTATGTTGAAAGAGTTTATGAAGTGTGGTGTTTTAGGAATGCCTAGGTGTGAGGAGTATGAAGGTTTAGTGAGGTTTTACTCTGAACTTAGAGTTGAAAGAAGTGAAGCTTAGAAGAGTTGGTATAAGTTTTCTCCCAAGTGGGGGATAATGTGCTTACATGGTAAGGTTATTGAGTGTCCTTGATGTTCATGAGTTAGGCTTGCTTGGTATTCTCACCTTATGAGGTGTAGTGAGCTTGAGGAGTTTAGACCCGGTGTGGTAAACTCATATGAGACCTTGAGTGGTGTGGTAAGGTTGATTGTGAGCAAGAGTTGCTTAATGAGGACCTTCCTAGTTTAAAAGTACCGGTATGTTGATGGTTTCTTGTAAAGTTGTGAATGTCTTGATTAAGGTTCCTTTGTGGTGTTCATGATAAGACGTAGTTGGGTTTACTCCTAAGTGGGGGATGGTGAGTTGAGTAGTAAGGTTGTTGATAGTTCCGATATCCTTACCTCTTTCTTTATGTGCCTATTCAAGCCTAAGACAAAGAGTTCCTTCTTGGCTTGTTTCATGTTTTTAGAGTCATGTGTGATATTGTGTTTCCATGGTCTCCTTATGTTATGCATGTTCTTGAATAATTCTTCTTTAAATGAGAAAATGAGTTTTCAAGATTTATTGTTCCTTATGTTAATGAGCATTTACTATGAGTTCCGTATATGCTTCATGAGGCTAAATGTTGAACATGCCTAAATGTGTTTTATGAAGAAATTACATAATGTGCTTAATGATATTGTGATGAGCATGACGTGAGATGGAGAAGGAAGTTCCTCCAATGAAATGAGAAATGATGAAGTTTTGTTGCATAATGAGTTTATAGATGTAGTTCCTACTTTCTTGAATTTGCATGAAGTATGTTGATATGGAGTAGATGTTTCCTCCTATATTTTGTGCTTGGAATATGATGTTGCATGCATGATGGGCTGCTAGTCTTGAGTCGTTACCCCTTAATATGTTTAAAGTGTCATTCGAGGATGAATGTTCCTAAGTGGGGGATAATGTAACGACCCTAAAAACGAATAAGTAAAACTAGAGCCTAATGTGTGGGTGTTTGAGTTTGGTGTGAGGTTTGATGGTATTTGATGTTGTCCCGAGTCATGGTTGAGGGATTTAGGGGTTAAACGTCAAGGTACGACTCCCCATGGACCACCCTAGGGGTCCTTGAGGAAGACCCTAAGCTTAACCCCCAAGGCTGCCCCAATTGATTAAAGTTGGCCAAATGTGGTGACCTACAGAAGGGGTCCACGCCCCGTGGATGGCCTCCGTAGGTCCATCCACGCCCCGTGGATGGCCTCCGTAGGTCCATCCACGCCCCATGGATGTCCTCCGTAGGTCAAGCCCCTCAAGACCATTCCCTTGCCCCAGACCACGGACCAGAAGCACGGTCTGTAAATGGACTCACGGTCCGTGAATCCAGGGCGTCAATAGCACCTGTGTTTGCTGTCTTGGTTCGGCCAAGCTAAGGGTGGATTGGTAAATTCACCCCATGTCTTTTTAAGTGTATGGATGGTTATTTTGGGTTTATAAAGATATTTTTAAAATATTAAAGCATTAAAACCCTATTTTAGATTTCATTATTCAAATTTTCCCCAATCAAAACCCCTCCCTTCCTAAAGTTTTCTATCTAGAAACTCCATTGGAGACCAAGGTCAAGTTCAAGCTAGGGTTAGGAATTCCAAGGTGTTTCATCTTCAATTTTCGTGGGGAATCTATAACAAGGTATGATGGTCTTGATCCTTGTCTAACTTTTCATTCAAGGTGCCAATTCAAAGGTGATTTCGAAGTATGAAAAATCTAGGTTTTCACTCAATCTCCTAGGTTCTTTCATCAAACATTTTCAAATGGTTTCCAATGACAAATTATAATTGTATTGGTGTTTAATTGATGATTTATGATGAAAATACTCTATGAACCCATGATTTCTCTCAATTCCTAAATTGTGCCTTATGAAGTGGGTTTGTTGATCATTAATGAATGTTGATGGATTATGCCTAAATTGATTTAGATTGTTGAATTGTATCACTATTCATGCCTAATTGTATTAATGAAAGGTTTGTTGGTGAAAGTGAATTCATGGTTTTGAAAGGGTAAGTGATGATCAATTACTTGTTGAATTAGAATTGTAAATTAGATATTGATCCACTTGAAAGTTGGAGGTCTTTACTTACTATGTATATTGTGGTATTGAATTGATAGATATCTTCCTTGTACCTCTATATATGAAGGATCTATGTGTGATCATGATGTAAAGTATGTGTGTGTGATTTCAATGAATGTATAATGATTATGTTTAGAATGTAAGGGTGTTATGATTGAATGTTATTTCTCAATTAACACTTATGAATGATGAGGCTATATGTGAAAGGCTATTCTCACATACAAACACACTCATGAATGAATAATTAATGAAGTTTATATGACAATGTTAATGATGATGGGTTAATTGAAAGGCTATTCCCAACTGTTCTCTAATGAATGATAATGACTTGTTGTGAAAGGACTTTCTCACAATAAGGGGATTCTTTGGTGAAAGGCTATTTTCATCTTTGAATCTATGAGCTTTCCAATGAATGAATGTTGGGTTGGGATGGATTCTCATCCGGGAGTTGAGGTGGAATATCTAGTAACAATCCCTGTATCCCGTTTTAATCAATGTTGCGTTTGAGATGGATACTCAACCGTGAGTTGAGGCGTGATATCTAGTAACAATCTCTTATCCCATAATGAAAGAATGTAATGAATGCGAAATACTCCGTGGAAAATAATTCCAAGTAACGAGTGGATAGGAATTGGGGTGGATGCTCATCCGTGAGTTGAGGTGGGGTATGTAGTAGCAACCTCTTGATATGGATTCTCATCCATCAGTTGAGGCCGGGTATCTAGTACCAATCTCCCTATCCCATAACTATGTGCCCATATAAGTCTAGCTAGTGGATCCACTTAAGCTATAACAATGATGGTCCTACCTTAGGAAAGTAGGAATCCCTTTATCCGGTGAGGGTGACACCGAGATTCCATGTCAAGCTCACATGGTCTATATCGATTAATGCTTACCCCCACAAACAATGTTAATGAACTATGGCTTCTTAAGAATGCACTACTTAGTATGGGTGGTGGTATGGGACGCTATCTATGCATTGTACGTGTAGGCTTTGAGAAAGGTTGTGGTGTGTTCCTATATAATGTTAAGTGTAATGAATGTGCTCTTATGATGATGTTAATGAAAATGTTGGCTTAATGTCTAATGAATGAAGGTGTTCTTAATGAAGCAAATGAAGAATGGGTGACTTAAATGCTTATATGTTTAATGTGAAGATGCATGCTATACTAGGATTGTATTATGAGTTACTTCCTTGTCATGACTTGTTGAATATGAATGTACCTTGTCTATGGTGACTTCAAAGGAGTACTTAGTGTGAGTAGTAGTATGGGATGATACTTGCACATTGCACAAGTATGACTTAGAGTTGTCTTAGATGTTGGTCTTAATATGATGATGTGACTCATGTATTGTTTATGTCTCTTATATTCTTTATTGTGTAAAGGTGGAAAGAATGAATGTTAAGTTCACTTTTGGTGACCTTAATGTGGTGCCTTGGTGTGGATGGTGGTATGGGACGCTATCCATACAATGCACAAGGTATATCATGAGGGTTATTTGAGGTCCAGGCTTAAAGTAAAGGTAATGGGTTATATGGTTGATCATGTTCTAATGTGGATAAATAACTTGTAGGTTTGTTGTGACTTATATTATGCCTCTTTTATCAATGTTCATGAAGTTTTACTAAAATGGCATATATCATGACTTTCAAACTAAATGTCCTTTTAAGCATGTTTTTGCATGGCTTTCATACTTAGTACATCTAATGTGCTAACCCCATTCTTCTCCCTTTTTACCTAAGTGTAAGGTTTAGAGATATTAGTGTTCTATGCTTGAGGAGTAGGTTTCTAAGGTGCTTGAAGATGAAGACTTGGTGAGTCCTCATAGTTTCGAGGACAAAAACCACCCTGTTCCTTTATGTCTTTTTTGTTTATGTTAAAGCTTTTGTATGGGCGAAGTCCTGATATTGTATTCAAAGTATCAGATGGTTTAAGACATAGTACAATGTCTAGAAAGTCTTCCGTTTACTTTTTAATGAAGATATCTTCGATTGTAAACAAAATTTTAAATTCTCCTCTATTTTCCTATGTTCTTATGTTCAAGAAGCTATGAGGATTGTATTAGACCCTTTCGGGGTCGAGTGCGCCGTGTTACGACTAGGGGATGTTCTTGGGTCATGACTTTATCATTCATTAGTGTACAATTGACAATAGCCTTTCAATCAACACATCATCATTAACATTACCACAAAAACATCATTCATTAGTCATTCATGAGTGTGTGTGTATATGTAACGACCCGGAAACTTGTTTAGCTGTATATAAAAAGATCCGTTTCGTTTTTCAAAAATCCGACTTCATATTCTTGTTTAGGGGGTCAAATTGAGTGGGAAATGGGTCTAACCCAAATTTTAGAGCAACCGTATCAAAATCCAAA
>JAJOOR010021365.1:0-26418 GCA_036250505.1 Solanum acaule | reverse complement strand
CAATCATGGCTTTGATCTAAGACTTTAAAGTCTTCATTGAAGAAACGTTTGAGAATGAAGTATAATGCCTTTATTCCTAACGCTCGCCTGGTTTGAATCAATTTTTATTAAGATGTAGAAGTTTTTTGTCCACTCCTGTGGCTTTAACGTTAAAATATCTTATCTTTTCCACCGAAATGTAGTTGATGGTTGGATAATATTCCTGCAAATCTTTGTTTTCCATAGAAATGCTGAAGAATCTGCAATAAACACCATCTCCTTGTGCATAGTTTTTAACTGAATTAAATAGCTGAGTTGGTAATTGGGATAATTCTTGTAGACCTGATTTTGCATACACCCGATCTAAATATCCAAATTCAAATAATTGAGTTGTAAAGCCCGGTGATCCATTAGGGAATATTGATATTCTTGGAAACATACTTGTTGTTCCTAAGACACCAAATGTTTCTCCGCTTTCTTCTGGGAGGTTGTAAATATATCTTGTGAAGGCAAGATATTCTTCTTCCTTACGGTGCTGTTTGCCAACCTGAAAAGAAGAAAAAACTTTTGCTCCTGATGGAATTTTGTTAGTACTACTACTACTTTCTGGTTTCCCAGAGATGATTTTTTCAGCAATTGCTGAGGTTGTGTTTTTTCCTTCTTTCGAAATAGAAGCATCAACCATTGCGCGATTTTTTCCTTCGTCTTTCGACTTGGGAGTCGGCATATCCGTGCTTACCGTTGAGATGTTTTGGGCACTATGTGCTAGTGGGACATCTCCTGCCACTTTGTTGGGAGTATCATTCCCTTTTGGGATTTGAATTCCTTTTTGGACAAGTGTCCAAATGTTCACACAAAAGTAAAAATTCACTCATGTTTTCAGCTTGTTCAGTATTGAGTTGTTGTATCCCATACTGTGTCATCCTTGCTTGTTCTAACAAGCTTTCTAATTCATCACTCTTATGACATCAAACGGCTATTTGGTAGTGTTTTTACTGAAGCATTGCCTCTTAATTTCCAAAACAATGAAATAAGTTAACAATCAATAAGTTTTATTTTAATGCTAGATTTGATGGCTTAGAGCTTTGCTACATTTAAAACAATTAGGTTGATGAATTTATTTGTGGGTCATTGAACCGATTAGCTCTTAATATTTGAAGGAGTAAGAGTCCATTAATGGTAGATCAAAGAGAAATATAAAATATATGCTTTTATTTTCTTAATAAGTTATCGTAAATGAATAAAACATCATTCTACTTTCAATGTATAATTGAAACTGCATTCACTTCACAAAGAATAAATTGTGGGAGTGATAAATTGTCAATAAAGATGGGGAATGACAAACGGAAGAAGAAGAAGAGGAAAATAGAGAAATTAGTCAAGGATGATGTAAACAACAACTTACTGATCATGATGGAAAGCAGCTGATTTTTTGAGTTGAAAAATTGCAATAGTTAGGAGTTGGAGAAGATTAACAAAGAGACGAGTGGTGAGTTGTTGAAAGTTGCACAAAAGTACAATCGGATCCCCCCATTAGTAGTTAAAAATAGGGGGAGTATGAAAGTAAGGGGGTAGCCGCTTGTAAATAGTTTCTTTTTTGGGGTACAAGTGTTCTTTCCCCAAAATTAGGCATCCAAATATAGGTCATTTAACTTTTTGCTATATTTCATTGGATTTTAGTGAATTACATACTGCTATACTTGGATGCCTAATTTTGGGGAACAACACTTGTACCCATAAAGGGAAATTATTTACAAGCGGTTACCTCATTACTTTCATATCCCCTGTTTTTAACTACTAACGGGGGGATCCGATTGTACTTTTGTGCAACTTTCAACAACTCACCACTCGCCTCTTTGTTAATTTTTCCAACTCCTAACTCTTGCAATTTTTCAACGCACAGAACCATTTGTTTTCATCATGATCAATGATGTTGTTGTTTCCATCATTCTCGACTAATTTCTCTATCTTCTTCTGTTTGTCATTATCCATCTCTTCATCACTCTCACGATTTGTGAAGTGAATGCAGTTTCAATTATACTTTGTAAGTAGAATGATGCTCTGTTCATTTTACGACAACTTATTAAGTAATCTTCCCCTTTGATCTACAGTTATATGAACTCTTACTCCTTCAAGTATTAAAAGCTAATCAGCCCATTGACCTACAGATAAATTCATCAATCCAATTGTTTTAAATGTAGCAAAGTCCCTCAAGGCCTAGCTCGAGTGGCAAAATGTGGAGAATTTGTGGCTTAAGGTCGCAGTTTCAAGCCCCACACAATGCAAAACGAAGCCCGGTATTTAAGTGGAGAAGGGTAGAGGGGCGGGCCCATCATCCACCGAGTTTAGAAGGCTGTGACTGGTCCAAATGGCGGGTCACAAACGGATTTCTACGTTATCAAAAAAAAAAAGTGTCGCAAAGCTCTAAGCCATCAAATCTAGCATTGAAGATAAAACTTTTCGATTGTTAACTTATTTTAATATTTTTGGAAATTAAGAGATAATGCTTCGGTGAAATTGAAATAATTTAGTAGTGTTTTCACTGAAGCACTACCTCTTAATTTCCAAAAAAATTGAAATAAGTTAACAATCAATAAGTTTTATTTTCAATGCTAGATTTGATGGCTTAGAGCTTTGCTACATTTAAAACAATCGGGTTGATGAATTTATATGTGGGTCAGTGGACCGATTAACTCTTAATATTTGGAGGAGTAAAAGTTCATATAACTGTAGATCAAAGGGAAATATATTATAGTATATGATTTATTTTCTTAATAAGTTACCATAAATGAACAAAACATCATTCTACTTCCAAAGTATAATTGAAACTGCATTCACTTCACAGAGAACAAATTATGGGAGTGATGAATTGGGGAATGACAAACGGAAGAGGAAGATAGAGAAATTAGTCAAGGATGATGGAAACAACAACATCATTGATCATGATGGAAAGCATATGGTTTTGTACATTGAAAAATTGCAAGAGTTAAGAGTTAGAGAAGCTTAACAAAGAGGCGAGTGGTTAGTTGTTGAAAGTTGCACAAAAGTACAATCGGATCCCCTTGTTAGTAGTTAATAACAGGGGGTATGAAAGTAAGGGGGTAGCCGCTTGTAAATAGTTTCCCTTTTTGGAGTACAAGTGCTCTTTCCCCAAAATTAGGTATCCAAGTATAGGCCATTTAACTTTTTGCTATAATTCGTTGGATCTTAGTGATATTATAAGTTTAGCCCATTTTAGTTTTGTATCGTATTAAGGATACAAAACAAAATGGTAATGTTGAACAAGTTTGCACATGACTCTTGAATGCTGACGAAGAACATTTTGTTTTCTTGTTTCTTTTAATGTTGGTTTACCAGTCAATTTGCTCTCATCAATGCCATGATTATTGTGATGAAGATTGAAATAATGAAAGCACAATTCTAGAATAGTCGGTTCTCCTCTTTTTCTTCAACTTACATGGATTTTGGTTCTCCATTTCTCTGGCTCCGATCAATAATTATTTGTGGATATTGCACGTGTCATACGGTATTTCAATCAATAATGTTTGATTCTGCAGCTAATTTTTTTTAATGATTCCGGAAATTCTGTAATATACATCACTTTCACTCCAAGGAAATTTTTTTATGAAGGGGTGAGGGGGGTAGCAATATCTCTATTCCATTGGTCTTACAGACTCAATTTTGTATGTGGACATGTTTATTTTGAGTTTTCCAACATGATGGGTTTAGGCTCTTGATAATCTTAGCAGATATTTTTAGGATAAGTTGTTAACCTATTCAATAGAATGCCTATGATTTCTCAAATAAGATGCCCTTATATAAGACTTTTATGTTTATCTGATTGATACCAACTTTATACAAAATATTCAGCCTTTCTCAAATTCAAATAAGGATCTAAATGTCGAAGAAAATGAGAGGTAGACAACTAGGATTGAATAAGACTAGTATGTTAGCCTCTTCCCTTTATTAATTGGTGAAATGGAGAGGTGTAGGATAGTTTAAAACTGTACTTTCATTTTTTAGTTTAACAAGTTGAGTTAGCAGTGAAGAGATGGATGTATTA
Source organism: Solanum acaule (assembly GCA_036250505.1). Classification (NCBI taxonomy): domain Eukaryota; kingdom Viridiplantae; phylum Streptophyta; class Magnoliopsida; order Solanales; family Solanaceae; genus Solanum; species Solanum acaule. The sequence continues at coordinate 22,376 of JAJOOR010021365.1, read as the reverse complement.
AACTCTTCTTCATTGTGTATTTCATTCTTTATTTCTTCTTTCTGCTGCTAAATCAGATTTTAGGAGCAAAAGTCATGATACTTGAGGCCTTATCCAGTAACAACTGACTGATTATCGTAATCTCTCTGGGACACCATATGAAACACTTGCAGCCCTAAACCTCTTTAGGGTGATATGCATCCATTCTTTTATCCCTTTTATGTAAGTTAACCTACTTTAATAATCAAGTTAATTTGCTATTTCAGTTTTACCGTTGCATGGTTTCTTTTGTTGAGTTGCATTTTACTCTATGATATTTTGATGTTAGTCATGTAAATTTTCTGTGTGAGTGTGTTAACATGGCTGGAAGTTTGATGCGACAACTCTTTTCCTTTTCATATTTGAATTTAATTTAGTTAGAGAAGAACAAAAATAGAAAGAGCTTTTCTATCGCATCCAATCCTGAATGTTCGTATGCATTTTAAGAAAAAAAGTCTTGTCGTCTAATTTTTCTCACTTTGCTAACAGTTGGCAGTATAACTTAGTTATAGTTTGATCAATGACTTGTAGGTTCATAAACAGATATGTTACCTCTGTTATCAGTTCTTTGTCTGACAACTTATTAAGTTTTTATTTTTAACAGACCTAATTGCTCTCAAAGTGTATATCTGATTGACAAGCGTCAATCTTTTATAATTGGTTAATATGTCATAGACATGATCGAAAAAGGGGTGTTCCGTGCACTAAAGCTGGGCTATGCGTGGGATCCAAGGAAGGGCTGGACAACAGGGTCTAATCCAAAAAATTCATGTTGAACATGGAGCTGCTATAGTGATGCTCAAGGCCAACTGTGGTGAATTAAATTACTTTTAGGATGTAAACTTACAAATTATATTTAAACAATTTTCTACTAACATGATATATCAGGTATCTTTTGCAGGTATTGAAGTGTTCACTTGAGCAAGTCAAGATACAAGTTGTCAAGTTTCTTATAATTTTTCTACTGTTAGGTAAATAATTTATATCTTTTGCTGAGGATGTTAGATTTCTTGAAGGGTTGTGTAAACAATACAATGACCTACTAAAAGTTTTTTCTTTCCTACTCAAGGTTAATTTCCACTAATAATTGATGTTGAAACATAATTTAGGGACAATTATGTTACTACCGTTAAACAATTGTCGCAAAAAACTTTACTTGTTGCAGTGAGTAGGTGTTATAAAAATTGTGCATTAGTTAGAGCTTGCAGCTTGGCTGAGGCTGATTGAAACAAAAGAAACAGAAAAAGATTACCAAACCATGGGTTTGCAATAGTTTTGATCATGCCATTCTGAATTTTTCCCATATAAAGTGTCAATCTATCTCTATATGTTTTGTTCTTTCATGGATTTTGGGTTTGTAGCTTTACTGTCAATGTTCACTTGAACTGGTAGAACTGACTTGAGCTCCAATTTCCTTAAGTATCCCAGAATTCATGTTAGCTTAACTACAGTAGACGATGCTAAGCTTCTGTATTCAGTTTCAACTGAACTTCTAGATGCTATACTTTGCTTTTTTTATTTCCAAGAGATTAAAGAGTCACCTAGTTTGATTAAAAAGCCTATCACAATTTTTCTGGAGTTTGGACATGCTGTCTTATTCTTTGGTGCTGCTTGATATGAGTATTCCCCGCTGTTCATTTTGAAGGCTTGATGTAGTGCTGTCTTGGTTTCTTTAATTAGTTGTAAGTTACTACCAGTGATAAGCATGCCATCCACATGTACTAGGATGACTATCAGATCATTTCCAACTTTCGTCGAGACTAAAAAGTGATCATCTTGGCTTTGTTTGAACCCAGATTGCTTCCAATAACTTTGTATTCCATTGTCTTGGGGCATGTTTTAGGCCATACAAGGATTTTTAAGAAGCTTGCATACTGGTCTTGTGTCCCTTAGCTCTTAAAACCTTATAGAAGATCCATGTAGACCTCATCACGAAGATCTACTTAAAGGAAAACATTGTATACATTTTGGGTTGATCACTTGATACCATTTTGATTACCTCTGGTAATCAATGCCCTCTTGTTGATTGTATCCCTTTGCTACTAATCTAGCCTTGAACCTTTCAATTCCACCTGCGTCTCTATATTTTATCCTAAAGTCCCATTTGCAGCCAATGCCAGTAGGCCTCTTTCCTTCGGGTAGAGGAACTATTTTCCGAGTGTTGTTACTTTCTAGAGCAGCTATTTTACCTTCATTGCATCCACCTACCTAGGATCTGAGACACCTTCACTATAAGATGATGGTTCTACCTTTGTTGAACTAGCAGCAGCGAAAGCTCGATAAGCAGAAGAGAGAATGATCATAGTGAATGTAATTTGCAATGATGGAAGGTCTATTGTGACACCCCAACTTAAGATAAGAAATTTCACATCGGCAGAATACATGAGAAATGTTGGGTATATAAGTAAGCAGACTTGTGCGGGCCTAGGTCCAAAGCGAACAATATCACTAGCGAGCTGGGTTGTTACATCCATGTTCATACAACATTTCATATTGCGACTTAATTCTTAAGCACAGATCATGTTAATTAAGTAAGTTGCAGCTAGAACATAGTTAACAAAAGCTTAAAACACTCTTGACCTTCCAAAAACTTGGTCAAACAGACTATAAGTCGTAAAGAGATCTCTAAAGGAAGGAAGGAATTAACAAACTTATATGATTGTATATATTTCTGTTACACCCCAAATTCAAATCACACTAGAGAAATATATCAGTTCAAACAAACATAGAAGAAAGGCACAAACCTAAGAAGTGATCATCATATGATCAGTTCCATGGCTCTACTTTATTATTACAGAATTAAGCTTGTATAATAACACACACTTAAATTACTGTGGAAATTAGTAATTTAGCAATTGCAAGGGTCACAAGTGCAGTTTGATCCACATTTGCATCCATTTCCTCCTTCTGCTTTCTCCTCAACCATTCCATAGCTACAACATTACATTACAAGTAAGTAATCTTTTAAATTTCATTTCACAATTTAATAACTATATAGTATATGTTTAAAAAAAAGGGAAAAAATATACGTACTTGTTGATGGGTGCAACACCTTGAACGATGGTAAAGGTAGCAGACTTCTCCATGTCTGGGTACATTCCACATCTACAATAATATATATCGAAAAATGTTTAGTGGTTATTTTCATTGATTTTTTGGTTGAATAGGTGAGAAAAGAAAAAATAGTAATGCTTTCATACAGAAAAAGACAATGCATTTTTCTAGATTGTTTGATAAAAATTGAGTAGAAAAATTATGTTCTGTAGCTCCAATTTACTACTAATTTGTGGTGGGAAAAACTTTGTTTCTAGTAAGGCCTACTCTTTTCTGGTGCATATGGGTAGGAAAAAATATATTGAAAATACCCCTAAATTTTGCGCAAATTATTAGTTTCATCTTCGAATTATTGACAGTCTTAAAAACATCCCTTAACTTGACTAAACGAACTTAAACACACCCTTGATCTTGCAACATGAGTGAAATACACTCCTTAATTCTTGTAAGTTAAGGGGTGTTTTCAATACTTCTCTCGGTTTTTATTAAGAACTCCATGCTCTTACAAGAGTTTGAGACGACTTGCTATGTCAATGTGGCAAATTGGGAGTGTATCAAAGTTTAGTTAGTCAAGTAGAGGAGTGTTTTTAAGGCTGTAATAGTTCAAGACGAAACTAATAATTTGCGCCAAATTTAAGAGTATTTTCAATACTTCTCTCCCTAAACCTATAAATTCATATAAAAGGGATTAAGCAAGTGGTAAACATTTTTCATTAAGATTGTGGATACGAGTAACCAAACAGATTAATATGTAATTGGTAAGTAGGAAATCAAATGAAAGTTACCCTCCACAGCCACTGCCGCACTTGCAGCCAGATCCACAGCCACAGCTTCCTCCACAGCAAGACATATTCACTTAATTTGTTTTTGGAAATGAGATATTAAATTTGTTGTAAAAGAAAGTGTAATCACTAAAGCAAGTTCTTGTTGTAGTTGTGATGAAAAATGAAACATAGAGTGAGGGGTTTTTATAGGAGAAAAAAGAATAAAATTGGTGATATATGTGTGCCTAACACGTTGACTATTAAATGAAAATTTGTATTTAATAGTAATTTATTATGTTAGAAATATCTATAATTTTTTATTTAGAGGAGAAAGGCATGGAGCTTGCTGCCACAAAGAGTAGAATTGATCAGCCACCCCCACAATGTTTGACATTCGTGTGGTGGGTTCGAAAAATCTCATATATTTGGGGCTAATTATATTTTATTCCTGAAGTTTTTCCAATCACAAAAATTCTGAATTTTTCATCGCTTTCGGATACACTCCTTAGTTGTTGATACATTACTTAATGTGATGGATGTGATGGATGTATTCAAGAGGAGATGATGTATCTAAAAAGGGATAGAGATTTATTTGAGAGGGGATTTTTTTGTAAAAAAAAATAAATGATAGGAAATTTTAGAGATTATGATATTTTAAGTTGTGTATTTATGTAATTTTTCCCGAATTATATACTCTACTACTTAAAAAATAAAGTACGTTAATTACTTTGAGAAAATATGAAATTCGCTATGATATTTGTCGACAGATTCTAACTTATCTGTTGTTAAAACACTGTAAACTAATTAAATTATCTTATAATTCATAGCTAATACAAAATATATGAAATTAGCATGAGATTTTTCAATTCTAAACAATGACACTTGGGTTGGGCATCAATATAGGACTTATAGACTTTTAAGTACATATTAAATAACATTATCCAATTAGTATCGAATTGTTGGTGACATGACTTTAATTTCTTACCTATATAATTTGATTCCACTTGCTTTTAATAAATGTAGGCCTTTTATTTTGTTCCATTAAATAATTTCTAAAAGCATCAACAAGACCATATTCATTTTCCTGTCTCAATCAATCTAACTAGAAAGGCATATATTTGGAGTTTTTAGATTCTTGAAAAACTTAGCAACATAACAACCAAAGAAAATTGTTCTTTGTTAAATTCTCCATATCAACCAACTTATTTGATAGTATTAGGACCTTGTCAAAGAGTTCTAAGATTTTAACTATTACAAAAACTTGCACTAGCTAGTAGGTAGGGGTACAAGACCCATAAAATGAGCATGACATTTTATTATTTTGGTATAATGGAAAAGACAAAAGGTTTATAATGCAACGTCTTCTCTTAGATCTGTTAGGAGAAGAAATTTCATGTTGTTGAGTACATTCTCACGTTACTAAATTTTTATTGGTTTGATTTGTCTTTCACTCTTTCTCCATTTGTGTTTGATAGAGCTAGTTTTATTAGGAGTAACATTTAATAAATATTTGCAATCTTCAACAAATGATCGCAAGAGAATAATGTTATATGTCTTTATTTTAATAAGCTTGACGTTAAGTAAACCATCTGTTTGCTGCATGGATACTTTTACCACATAAATTTTTAGTATGTCTCACATAGCTAACGGTAGTTGTGTCAGACTCCTTTTAATATAAATTTGAATTCATTTTTGTTGTCTCACACAATTAATGTTAGTTGTGCGATACATATAGTAAAAAAAATTCCTCGTTCTACTAAAGGATGTGTGATAGGTAGTAAAAATCTTTTTGCCCTTAAAGATTTTAGATTCGATTATAAAACTGAGTCCTCTTTTATAAAGAGCGTTGAAACTTTCATATTGAATTTTCAATATTGTGAATTTGAATAAATCAGATTTGTGCATTTTGGATGGTAAAAAACTAAGAGATGCTCACAAAAAAATCCTTTTCTTTTTCTATTTCTAACCGTCCAATATGGTGTTTCATCAATCATCAATCTCTTTTGCTTTTGGTGAATACATACCAGAGGCTCAGCCAAAAAATTTATTAAGCGGGTTAAAATTTTAAAAAAAAATATATACAAACTAGTCAAAGAAAGTTTAACATTTATTACATATACATAAAAAAAAAAAAATTTAATCATATATAAATAGTATATTTTTTTATCGAAAGAGAATGGAGTAAACTTCTGACCATAAGCTGACTTCGCCCCTGCGTACCATACCTCTCAGATATCTTCTACTAAAAGAAATATATCACGGGACTCGAGGGGTGCTTGATACCTTTCCCTGGTCAACATAATCACTTACCTAAATTTCTAGTTTGCAGACCAACAAAATGAAGAGTCAATTTCTTTTTTAGTAGGAATTTAAATAAGGTAACTTAGAACACCAAAATTCAATTCCAAGTGACGACTATGTAAAATAAATAATTCCTTTTTAAAATGTCACTTTAATGGAAAAAACTATTTTTTCTCAAAACTTTCGTTTATAAAAATAGGAGTGTGACACATATAATTTAAATTCTGAATCCGTCTCTCAACAAGTGCATATGGAAATGAAACATAGAGATAGATAGCATATACTACTAATCAAATTGCTTATATAAATTTGACTTAGGGCCAAAAAGAAAAAGTACGCAATTGATATAGATAGTCATTGCACTTAAAAATAAATTAATAATTTTTTAAAGGTAAACTATGTGTGACATATTATGAAGAAGTAGAAAAATAAAATAGACAATTAAAATGATTTTTTTTTATGTATGATTATGTGGCAAATAATGATTGAAAAGTAACTCCATATAAAAAAATAGCCCAAGAAGTAAAGATCAATTACTTTTTCTTACACAATAAATGATAAAATTCAACAATAAATATTATTAAAAAAACTCAATTTTTTTTTTAATTATTGAGATAGTCTTATTAATGTGAAAATTAATATGGCGTTAGATATGTATTTTCATTGAACAATAAAAGTGTATGAAATTCTGAGATCCATGCAAATTCATTCTTTTAATCGAGTATTATTATTGTATATAAGTGAGATAAGTATGTCATTAAAACTAAACATTAACCAATTATTTACTTTTGAAGGACACAAAAATCAAAGAGAGATTATTAATATAGAATTAATTCTGAAACCAAAAAACAAAAAAAAAGTATTAAATATAAAGACACTTGTAATAATTTTGAAAAGAAAGTAAAAGTGAATATTATTATTAACTAGGCCACCAGGGTATCTTCACTGTACTCAAAAGCTTCTCTACAGTTCCCTTACCGCCATTGCTACTTCTTCGGTCGCAGTTTATTTGCCGCCATTGCTGAAGTCTCGAGTTCTCCAAGTAGGTGTTTAGATTTCTTCTTCTTATAATCTGCACATCGGTTATTGGCCTTGCTGTGAAGGCTGTAAAGGTGAAGGGTTCCGACTAATCTGATTTTTTTGGTGATTAAATGGATAAGGTTTTTGTCTCTGTTGTTTTCGGGTCGTATACGTTTCGAATATCTATGATATTGCTTTATTTGGATAATTTTGATATTTGTTGCTCTGCTAATTTTTGGCTTAAAAAATAGTGCTTTTTACTAAACATTGATTTTTGTTGTTCTTAGTGAGCTGAATCTGTTTAATTGGAGAAGAATTAGCATTTAGGATTAAAATAAACTACTCTGGTGATTAAGTAGTAGTTAATGTTGATGTTGTGTTAACTGGTGCTTGATCGTGGTGTTCGTGGTGTTTGGTGCTGCACTTAATATATGATTATCAAGAGTGTTTATTGAAAGTAGTTAGTTAGAACAGTTCAGGTAATAAGTTAGTTGTTTCATAAAGTTAGTTAGAAGAGTTAGTTAAATACCGTTTAATTAATTGTAGATTAGTTACAAGTTAATTAGTTACAAATTAACATTCTTGTTATAAATAAGAGACTTCTATTCATTGTATTCATAAGTTTGAGTAGTGAGAAACTGAAAAATCTCAATTGCTCTCTCAATTTCAATATGGTATCAGAGCCATTGAGCCAATAATTCTTTGGTTTAACTCAATTCTGTTTCTGGAAATCGCTATTGACGAAGTACACCATTGAAAAAGTTCAAAGCTTCGATGTCGTCAACAACTACAGACTCAGTAGATGAAATTGTTGCAGTTGCGATGGAGACGCTTGTAGTGATTGAATCGAAGAGGAATCACCCTATTTACCTACACCCGTCAGATACTTCGGGATCTATCTTGACTACGATTCAGCTTACTGGTAGCGAGAACTATTCACTATGGAGTTGATCAATGCTGATTAATCTCAGAGCGAAAAGCAAGATAGGTTTTGTGCTTGGACCTGCAAAAGGAGTGATTATACATCTGATTTGGAGGAACAAAGGGAAAAATGTAATGCGTTTGTACTTGCCTGGATTATGAACACTGTCTCGAAGGAGTTGCTAAGTGAAATTGTATATGCCTCTGATGTTGCGACTGTTTGGGAAGATTTGAAGGAGCGATTTGATAAAGTTGATAGATCGAGAATTTACCAACTTCATAGAGAGATTTGCACTATCCACCAAGGTAATTTGATTGTTTCAGCTTACTTCACTAAATTGCGATTACTATGGGATGAATTTGATGCTCTTGTACCTCCACCATCATATAGTTGTGATAGATCTAGATCTTATATGGATCACATTCAGTACCTACGTTTGTTTGGTTTTCTAATGAGATTAAGTGAGACATATGGACATGCCAGAAGCCAGATTTTGATGATGTATCCACTACCAAGTGTGGGTAAGGCATACACAATGATAGTTGCAGATGAAAGTCAGAGAATCACTTCAGGTACACACATAGAGGTGAGATATTGTTGAAAACGTAGCTTTGTATGTAGGAAGTGGAGGTTATAATCCTGCACACAATCGTACTGATAGGGACAAAATTGAATCACCAATGTATCCTAATCGGGGTAACTATAATGGGAAGAAGAAAGTGAATTGGAACTTGTTTTGTGATCACTGTAAGATGTATGGTCACACTCAGAAAATATGTTACAAACTCGTTGGATATCCTGAAGGGTGGAAATTCAAGAAGAAAACATCTGAACAAAATTTCACCAACACAACCTGCTAATGATTACAGCTCCATTCGTAATAATCTGCAGGCATTTGCTGCACAACCAAATTTCACTCCCAATCAGTATCAAAAGATAGTACACCTACTGAAAAAAGAGGAGCAAATTGCAGGAACAACCAACATGGCAGGTAATTCCAATAAAACTGTTTTTTTGTCCATTAAGGATAATGAATATGCTGCTAGAAAGGAAGATTGTGTTGTTGTTATGAATGGTAGAAGTGAACCTGATTGTATCAGAAAAGGAAACTGGATAGTAGATTCGGGAGCAACATGCCATATGACTTCTTCACTGAAAACATTGAACAAAGTATATGCATCAAATAGAAACATTGGTAGTAAAGTATATTTACCTAATGGCCAATCAGCTTTAGTGACTCATTCAGGCAGTTGTGTTATACAAGCAGGAGAAGAATTGGAGAATGTTCTTGTAGTACCTGAATTCAAACATGATTTGATGTCAATATCTCAATTAACTAGACAGTTGAACTGTTATGTTCATTTTTTTCCTGAGTTATGTGTATTCCAGGACCTCTTCAATGGAGAGGTGAAGGGGATTGGTAAAGAGATTGAAGGATTATACTACTTCCCTAGACAGTTCTCAAGTATACAAAAACAAACAGATGTTGGTGAAACCAAGGCTTTGATGACACAGTCAGATAATTCACAATGTATGGTATGGCATAATAGGCTAGGACACCCTTCTATCAAAGTGATGAGGCAATTGTCATTGATAAAAGAAGACTTTAATGTAAGGTTGTGTGATAGCTGCTCAATCTGTCCATTAGCAAAGCAAACCAGGCTCCCATTTCCCTCTAGTATGTCTGTAACAAATGTTATTTTTGATCTAATTCATCTTGATGTATGGGGACCATATAGATGTAATACTCATAATGGTTTTAGATTCTTCTTGACTATTGTTGATGATCATTCAAGAATGACTTGGCTGTTTTTGATGAGACTGAAAAGTGATGTTCTTGGTACCCTAAGATCCTTTTTCTTGCTTGTTGAAAATTAGTTTAACAAAAGAGTTAAGAAGATAAGGTCTGATAATAGGACAAAATTCTTTAACAAAGAATGTAGTTTGTTGTTTGATGCCTTAGGGATCATTCATGAAAACAGTTGTTCATACACTCCACAACAAAATTGAGTGGTGGAAAGGAAACATAGACATAGACTTGAAGTAGCAAAAGCACTTAGATTCCAAGGAAGCATTCCCATCAGGTTTTGGGGAGAGTGTGTGACAACAGTTGTGTATCTGTAAATAGAATGCCTACGGTAGTTTTACAAGGTCAATCACCCTATCGAGTCTTCCATAAATCCAAGCCATCCATTGATCACTTGAGAACACTAGGTTGTCTGGCATATGCAACCAAAATAGTAAATGAGGACAAATTTTCTCCCAGGGTACATGCCTGCGTTATGATGGGTATTCAACCACTCAGAAGGGGTACATATTGTATGATTTGGACCTCAAAAGGTTTATAGTAAGTAGAGATGTCATCTTTAAGCAGCATATATTTCCTTTTAAAAAATTGCAAGACAAGTACATGCCAGTTTTTGTCAATAAACCACTCAAGGATTATGATGTTGATGCACCTGTCAATGTTTATGATGATAAGACATGCCACAATCATGACCAACAATAAGGGTATGAAGTTAGTTGGGATAATAATGTAAAAGAAGTCCAAGAAACTGATGTACATGATTCAGAAATAGTACCAGACCAAGAGGATGCTGCAGAATCCTCAACAAGTGTAGATGTTGTGAATGAAGTAAGGCCTAGATCCTCTTCTAGGATATCTCACCCTCCCATTTGGATGAAAGAGTATGTGACTAAAGTGACTGATTTTGACCATCATTATTCACTGGCAAGCTGTGTTTCCTACAACAAGTTGTCTCCTACTTGTCTAGCTTATTTGAGAAGGCTGTCTAATGAAATTGAACCAAGAACATATGAAGATGCTATTAAGGATCCAAATGGGTAGAAGCTATGAAGCAAGAAATTGCAGCATTGGAGGATAACGGAACCTGGACTGTTATGAATATGCCACCAGTGAAGAATGCAATAGGGTGCAAATGGGTTTTTAAGATTAAATACAAGGCAAATGGTGAGATTGACAGGTTCAAGGCTAGACTTGTAGCAAAAGGATACAATCAGACAGAGGGAATTGATTATCATGAGACTTTTTCCCCAATAGTTAAAATGGTAACTGTGAGGTTAGTTATTACCATTGCAGCAACATAAAATTGGATGGTCTACCAGATGGATGTGTTCAATGCATTCTTGCAGGGTGATTTGGTTGAGGAAGTATACATGGAATTACCTAGGGGCTTTGCTCAACAGGACAAACATCAGGTTTGCAGACTAGTGAAGTCATTGTATGGATTAAAACAGACCTTTAGACAATGGAATGCAAAGTTGACTGATGCCTTGTTTGAATCTGGTTACACACAAAGTCATTTAGATTACTCTCTGTTCACCAAGAAGAAAGGATCATCATTGGTTATTGTCCTTGTGTATGTAGATGACCTATTAATTACAGGGAATGACTCTTTGTTGATACAAGAAACCAAGCAGGTGCTACATTATTATTTCAAAATCAAAGATTTAGGAGAATTGAAATATTTTTTGGGGATAGAATTTTGTAGGTCTGCACAAAGGATTGTGATAAACCAAAGGAAGTATGCCCTGGAGTTGGTGTCTGAAGTTGGACTGGCAGGTGCTAAACCTTCATCCACACCTTTGGAAAGCAATATTAAACTAATATGTGCAGAACTAAATTCTGAGGATGTCCTATTTGCTAATGTAAACTTATCAAAGACTCATTGGGAAACTACTTTATCTCACTAACACTAAGCTTGATATAACTTTTTCAGTCCAATGCATGAGTCAGTTTATGCAGAAGCCCACAGTATGTCATTGAAATGTAGCCTTGAAGGTGATTAGATATATCAAAGATGCACTAGGGCTGGGGTTGCTCATGAGCTCTAAGAAACAAACCACACTCACTGGTTTTTGTGATGCAGACTGGGCAGCATGCCTCAATACCAGGAGGTCAGTTACTGAGTACTTGTTGAAGTATGAAGAGTCACTAATATCCTGGAAATCAAAGAAGCAAAACACTGTTTCCAGAAGTTCTACTAAAGCAGAATATAGAAGTCTTGCCAAAATAACAGCTGAAGTAGTTTGGGTAACAAGTTTGTTTAAGAAGTTGGGATTGAAAGTAGACAACCTTGTCATCATCCATTGTGATAGCAAAGCAGCCAAACAGATAGCAGCCAATCCTGTCTTTCATGAAAGACAAAGCATATCGAAATTGATTGTCATTTTATTCGGGAGAGAGTAAAACAAGGACCGATCAAAACTTGTTATATCAACACTAAGGATCAACATGCTGACTTATTAACCAAAGCTCTGGGAAGATCTCAGCATGATTTTCTGCTTGCCAAGCTTGGTGTCCTGAATGTTTTCAGTACATCCAGCTTGAGGGGGGATATTGAAAGTAGTTAGTTAGAACAGTTCAAGTAATTAGTTAGTCGTTTCGTAAAGTTAGTTAGAAGAGTTAGTTAAATACTGTTTAATTAATTGTAGATTAGTTACAAGTTAATTAGTTACATATTAACATACTTGTTATAAATAGGAGTCTTCTATTCATTATATTCATAAGTTTGAGTAATGAGAAACTGAAAATTCTCAATTGCTCTTTCAATTTCATTAGTGTTGAATTTGGGTTTATCTTTGGAGGCTTCTTGTGCAAACTTTAGGATTTGATTCTAACCAAAAAGCTTTAAACTGCTAAATTTATTGTATGGAATAGGGAGTTGGTTTTGTAATTTTCTAGTATCTAGTGTGAACTATTTGGGTGTGAATGAATTGGTAAAATGAAGTATTTGGGTGCGAATGAATTATTAGAGTGTATTGGTTGCTAACTGTGGTCCTCAATGATGTCCTTGCAGAATGGTGTCTGAATACATTGCATAAAACTTCTTATCTTCTTTGTACAATTCTTATTTGTTGTTTGTATTGTTGGAGATATGGTAGTTGCATGTATAGTTCATAAAATTTCTTATCTTCTTTTTTCGTCTTATATCTTCTTTTGTTCTGCTTTGTATCTATAATCTGATTTTATTTTTCTTGTCTTACTAGTTATTAGCACTGTTGAGTTTTGAAATTGATTAATGTGTTATTAGCTATCACTTTTCTTAGCTAGTGTTGTTCTTGTGTCAAGTTTATTATTTAGACTTCCATATATTTGGAGCAAGAGCAAGTCCATGTGTTAATTTGTGAAATTATTTGTTTGAATAACTTACTATTATATTGTAAAATTTCTTTTCGACATAACCATTTTTTATGGCAGGTGAAGCATATAGATATATATGTGAAATTCACTAGAATTGTGAATTAAATTTCCAACCCATAATTCAAAAGTAATGGTTCCAATAATAAGAACCTTGTCAAATTTAAACTATGGATATGTTTCTTACTATATTCTCTTTTGTTTGGTTATTTTAGTTTAAAGCAGATTTTTCCTTGGGTTGCTGTTAGACCGTAGTCTAATTAAGCAAATGACGTGCAGGCATGGCAATGATTTGGGCATTGGTCTTGGCATGTATGTGGGCAAAACAGTGCAACAAAGGTTCAAGGTGCTTGGGTGTTGGCAAGGCAGCTTGGACGTGCAAGGCTTACATGTGGGTAGAGTCGTCGGCAAGACAAGGCAGTGTGTTGGCTTGACAAGGCAAGGCTGTGGAGCTTGACGATGGCAAGACAAAGGCATTTACAAGAGTTGCTGAAATAATACTAAGTGTTGGAAGCAGACTGAAATATTCTAAGTGTTGGAAGCTAGCTGAAATATTCTAAGTGTTGGAAGTAGGCTAAAATATTTTAAGTGTTGGAAAGTAGGCTGAAATATTCCAAGTGTTGGAATGTTGTGATTTCGGTTAAGCGTTAGAATATATTTGAATTCGAAATATATTCTATCTCTTAGAATTATAGTTGTTGAGACTTAGTTTAAATTCTTAATGACAAGTGTTGGACACATGTCAAACATAACTGTTTTTGTAACTGCCGTAACTGCCTTGTGCAATAATTTTAAAAGGGTGGAAATTCGTCTAAGGCAAAAGAGAAATGTTATGGCCTTAGATTAATTTGTGAAGCCTTTCCTTGTATTGATTTTGATATTAATAAAGGTTGGGAAGAGTTCCTATAAAGTGTTTGTTCATTACTTAAGTTTGCTGCCTAGAAACTAAGTTAAAGTATTTCTATACTTAGTAAAAAACGTGAAGGTGTTAGGTTGAAGTTTGTAGACGTTTGCAGACTGTCTAGGAGTGGTGTTAAATAAAAAAATCAACCTTCTTTCAATTGGTATCAGAGCGCAGTTGAACGATGATGATGAACGCTGAACTACGGGAATTAGTGTGCAAAGTTGAAGCCTTCGTTGGGATCACTGATGAAAGAATATGACCCAACGTTGGTGGATCTTTTGACGCATATTATCGGCTTGAGACTGGATGCTGGACGACCCAAAATTGATACGTGGACCAAGTTAATGAAAGAAATGTGTGATCAATTTCTTCATACGCTTCATGGCTTGCAAGGGACAAGTTGAAGAGACTTAGGCAGAATGGTTCGGTGCGGGATTACATTAAAGAATTTACCTCTGTGATGTTAGACATCCAAAATATGTCTGATGAGGATAGATTACATAATTTCATTTCGGGTATGCAAGGCTGGGATCAAAACGAACTTCAAAGGCAGAATGTTAAGGATCTGCCAGGGGCAATTGCTGCTACTGATTTGTTGGTTGATTTCCGGATGACTCGACATGTTACTGATGTTCTTTCTACTTTGAAATCTAAGAAAAAGGGTGAGAAGAAAGGGGACTGAAAAAAGGAAAATCGTAAGGACAATGTTAATGATAAAGGGAAGGCACCAATGAAAGAATACAAAGACAAATTAAAGAGTAAATATGATAATTCGAAGGGCTGTTGGACTTGTGGTGGTCCTCATTTAGTTAAGTCTTGTCCAAACTGGGAATGGGTGAATGTTATGCTAGCTGGAAAGATGGATCAAGAGGAAGAAGAAGTTGTGGCTGCCATAGTGAATCCATTTGGTTTATCTTTCAATCAAATTACGTTGGTTAATAATGTTGAAGGGACGTCTAGTACTTCAAATCCACATGCTCCACTTATATATATAGAAATGAAAATTTAGGAACAAAGTGTGATGGCTATGGTTGATACATGGGCTACTCATACGTTTGTACATGCTAAAATTGTTATAAAATTGGGGCTTAAGTTGACTAAAAGTCCTTCCTACGTCAAGACAGTCAATTCTAAGGCACAAGCCATTGTGGGCATGGCTTATGGGGTGTCTATGTCGACTGGAAGTTGGGTGGGAAAACATAATTTGATGATGATGTCGCTTGGTGAGTTTGTGATCATACTTGGGATTGATTTTCTAAGAAAGTTTAAGTTTGTTCCGTTTCCTCACTTAGATGGGATGATGATCATGAATGAGAGCAATGCTAGTGAACTCATGCTTCTCGCCGAAAGGTTCAGAAACCAACAAAACATATAGCATAAAATTAAAGGCGAGATGGGGTCATTAGGCGAGTCGCAGAGTGGTTCGGCGAGCTTGACACAGCTCACCAAACGGCCCAACGTGCCTTCATGCAACCCACCTTCTCGAATTCAATCACGCAACACCCGAAAATAAAATCAAGGCATGCACAACTCAAATTAGGTTTAGACCCAATGACACTCATGCACAACCCATGATTTTTCATCTCCTTCAAGGTACAATTTTCAGGAATTAACTATTTAACTCGGTACGGGCAAAATTAGTGAATCTAACAAGCAAACAATTTTTTTTAATAATACCAGAGAGGCCCAGCACACATCAACAAGGTAATATCATTGCATTGAGTACAAAATCGATAGAAAGAACTCAGAGTTTGGGAACCAACCTTTTGTGCTGACTAAAATGGAATTGAATCGCTAGGTAGCAATGTAATCCAAGTTCTGAGCACAAATCAACAACTAAAAATACCCCAAAAATGCAAGAAATATAAAAACTAGAGTGCGGGTGTGAGTTTGGGAAGATGGAAAAGTGAGGGAAAGGGAATGAATTTGAAACTTTTAAACCTTTGGCCTGAAAAACCATCTAGTTTTCGCCCATTCAGCGGTATTAGTCAGGATCGCCAAACCACTTGACGTTTCGCCAAGTAACCACTTGCCTCGCCTAATTTTACAGAAATTCCAGTTATTTTGGGAGTCCAAACGGCAGTCTCCGTCGGGATCGCCGACATAATCGGCGATTCGCCAATAATTTTCTGTGCTCGCCGAGTGTTACAGACTCCAATGTAAGTTGGTCTTGAGTCTAACGGCGGTCTAGTTCGAGGTCGCCGAACCGTTCAGCGATTCTCTAATTAGACATGTTGCTCGCCAATCTGCACTTTTCGTTCACTCTCCACACTCCATCTGCATAATCAACACACCATTATTTTATCAAAGCAACATAAAGTAATAAAGGATTTTGGGTTGCCTCCCAAACAACACCTTAGTTAACATCGTGGCACGACGCAAGTCCACCTTCAAATCTCATTTTTGGGGATGACCATAGTGTCACTAGGAAAACCCCCTTTTTGTCTCAGATTTAGGTGAGATGACATCTAACCCATTTGGGTCTCCAGCTGCTTCATTGATACTAAATGGGAGGTGACGGTCTGGCTCAGGGTCGACACATCTTCCTTCATTTCTTTCAAGATATTGTCTAACCCCTCAACTTTGTTGAGGATACGAGAAAGTATATCCTCAAACCGACCACCTTCTGAATCCTTCGGCTTTTGGCGCTCATGGGAAGGAACATACATATCCTTCTCCCCATCCTTCCAGTTAGGATTTCGATCCCTCCATTCTCTGTCGCGATCCTTCCAACTATCTTCTCTACCCTAACCCTAGTTACCACCCTCCCTCGGGTAGTTTGAACGATAACCACCGCCTTGGTTGGCTAAAAAAATTACCTC
Organism: Solanum acaule; assembly: GCA_036250505.1. Classification (NCBI taxonomy): domain Eukaryota; kingdom Viridiplantae; phylum Streptophyta; class Magnoliopsida; order Solanales; family Solanaceae; genus Solanum; species Solanum acaule. The sequence goes on along the minus strand of JAJOOR010021365.1, from coordinate 5,410 downwards.
CTCATTATACAAGGCTTCAAACTTCGTCTCCTCAAGATTTACACACCCGACCCCAACGACATTGACACTACGGGCACCATCCCCCATGACATTTTTGGATAAAATGTCAAGCTGTGTCATGATCTTGGCCATGTTTTGGTCTCTATCATGATCCTTTTCTATCTGCTCCTTGGATAACTTGAATGTGAGAGGGGAGACCTGGTCCTCGCGGGTGTACCACGCTCTGTTGATGGTTGTCATGCCATCTAGGAGTTGGGCTGCTATTGCATAGGGTTGTTGCATCAAGCCTCCAGGTGAAAGTTGGTCAGCAACACATTTGTTTACCGAGTCCAAACTCCGGTAAAAGTATTGTAACAACACGTTATCCAGCAAACCATGGGTTGGGCATTGAAGCACCAACTTTTTGAACCGCAGCCAAGTTTCGTGCAAAGGCTCTCCTTCTAGACGCTTAAAGTTTTAGATATTGTCCCGAAGAGTCATCATCTTCGAGGGAGGGAAAAATTGCACATTAAATACGGTGACCAACTCCTCCCAAGAAGTGATGAATTCGCGTAGCAACTCCGCCAACCATTTGCACGCTTCTCCCATCAACAAGAAAGGGAATAACCTTTACCGGATTGACTCCTGAGAGATGTTTTTGAAAGAGAATGGTCCGCACACATCTACGAAGTTTCGAATATGCTCGTGAGGATCCTCATGCGCCAATCCACTAAAAAGTCTTTTTAGTTGCAACATAGTGCTCGTTATATGGAACACTGCATTTCCTTTGGGTGGAGGTAAACGAATGTCCCTAATACCTCCCAGAGATGGGGGTCATTAATGTTAGGCTCTTGGACATCGTTGAGATTTCCGATGTCGTCTTGGTGGCCCACTTGGCTGCCGTTGCTGCCATTAACACTCATGTTTCCTGAAATATTTACACAAAACAACGAAACGAAACTGCAAATTAAGAAAGTAGAACTACAACTAAGAAGAACAAAAAACAAATTACTTCATTACAAATTCTTAATTAACACCACTCCCCGACATCAGCGCTATTTTGATGTTTGCGTAATCAAGATACAACTTTCAATTCAAGTGTCTACGATCGTACAATATTAAAGTAACCCAACCAAGGGTTGGGGTCGAGTCCTAAGGGAGTGGTTTTGAGAATTAATAGAAAAATAAAATTTAGTTCTAATTAGTCATAGCTATAGACATAATCGAATATAAACATACTAAATCTAAAGGGAGTGAAACAAGCGTCAATTATCAATGGGGGGTTTTGTATTAATTAACAACTACAAACAGTGAAAATATACGAACACAAGATAGAGAGACAAGATTCTTGGGATGTGATGGAATACGGGATAAATTAAACTGCCGGGTACATGTTTTTGATAGTAAATTGTTAGGTATTTGTGACTAGGCTAGACTATAGTGGGGGTAAATTCTCTCTTGAGCAACTTACCCCGAATCGACTCAGTTTCTCTCGAACACCGAGTTGCCGCTTTAAGCACAGTCTCCGCCTTAGCCCATTCACTCTTTCGAGCTGAATGTGTGGGAGAAGGACTAGGATTCACTCTCTCGAACTGAACCCATGTCGACCCAATACCACCGGCTATCAATTTAGTAGTCTTAGTTTTACGACCTCTCTCTCTCTCTAGCAAGCCGAAAACACTAAGATGAAATCGTATTTGCAACTACAACTTCATTAAGTTCATACACAACTACTAAACGAAATCACATTTAAACAACAAATAAACCATCAACAAGCAAGACCAACAGATAATCTAACCCATATTCACAAAATCACACCCCAAGAATTGGGGTTTTAGCTAGACATGTAAAATAGATAAAAAAATTATACCAATATCAGTTTCCATCAGCTGGGTATGAAGGATTAAGTCTTAAAACACATCAAGAGTGAAGAATCTTCAAGACTCAAGTCTAATTTCTTGGAGTTGAAATCCTTTGAATCTTCAAGGTCTTAGAACAAAGTCTCCAAAACCCTCTAAAACTTAAACTCTCTAAAAAAACTGTAAAAAGTTCTAAGAATAATAGTGATATGATGCTAAGCTAGAAATTTAAACAAGCATTTATAGTGTTTGAAAATGTGCTGCGAAAGACCCTTCGACGAAGTTAGTCAGGATCGCCGATACATTCGGTGATCCGTCGTTTGGTCGATTTCATCGCCTTCCTGCTTTAGGCTTTAACCTCTTCGCGTTTTGAGTCGTTGGGCGATATGGTACTGCTTCGCGGAACTGTTCTGCGACATGCCGACTACTCCATTGCATCGCCAACTTGACCTTTTCCTTCAGGGCTCAGCACACTAGAACAAAAGGCGGTCTCCAGGCCGATCGACGACTCGCCAACTGGGCTCGACGATCTTCAGGCCTTCATTTCTTCGTTCTTTTCAGCCGCCTTGTTCCTTCTTGCCAAGTAGTGTCCATGCTTTACCTAAAACTCCAAATACCTGAAACTTAAGGATTTTCATCAGATATTAAGACAAAATATGCATTTGAGGACGCTAATTTTATCAAAATATAGCCCTAAATGAGTCCAAATTGTGGACTTATCATGAAGTTTTGAGATTGGATAAGATTAGGACCACAATTGTAGTTTCATAAATTACATAGATTGTGGTATAGTGACCAGAAATATGATCCCTAAAAGTGTTGTATGGGCAGTTATCAAATCTCATTGTTGTTGTTGACGGCGGAGACAATAAGGATGGGTTGTGATTAGATTTTTTTGGTCTCTTAATACTTTTTTACCTTTCAAAAACTTGGTCAAACAGACTATAAGGCGTAAAGAGATCTAAATGAAGGAAGGAATTAACAAACTTATATGATTGTGTATATTTATGATGATATATTTCTGTTACACCTCAAATTCAAATCACACTACAAAAATATATTAGTTCAAACAAACATAGAAGAAAGGTACAAACCTAAGATGTGATCATCATAATTTGTATGATCAGCTCCATGACTGTACTTTATTATTACAGAATTAAGCTTTTATAACAACACACACTTATATTATTGTGGAAATTAGTAATTTAGCAATTGCAAGGGTCACAAGTGCAGTTTGATCCACATTTGCATTTCCTCCTTCTGCTTTCTCCTCGACCATTTCATAGCTACAAAATTATATTACAAGTAATCTTTAATTGATTTCCCAATTTAATAACTATATAGTATATGTTTAAACAAAAATAATAAAATAATAGACCTACTTGTTGATGGGTGCAACACCTTGAATTATGGTAAAGAAGGTGGACTTCTCCATGTCCGGGTACATTCCACATCTACAATAATAAATTTCATCAACACACACAATTGTTCTTCTACGCCGCTAAAAAATCACTATTTTTCTAGTAAAAAATCTTCGGCGGTTATTTCATTACTTTTTTTTATTGAATTGGTGAGAAAAGAAAAAACAGTAATGTTTTCATACGAAAAAAAATTAGACAGTTTCTCAATATTTTAGTGAGAATTTGTTTCCCATTATGCATATTTCCAGTGAACTGGTTCAATGAAAAATGAGTGGAATAACATGTACTACGATACAGATTTTCCACTTATTGAGATGGAAAAACCCATTATTTCTATTAGTGTGTATTCTTTTGTGGTGCATATGGGTAGAAAAGGAAAAAAGGAGTGATGCTGACATATGCGGATTTAAAGTGGATTCTATCTAAATTCATTACTTTTATTTGAATTATACACCTAGTTAAGTTTAGACGTGTTTTTGAGATTTTGATTATACTCTAGAGGATACTTGTGCCTTGTCCCTATAAATATCTAAATTATTCACTGATAAAGAAATTGACATTTTAACAACACAAAACATTATATTAACGTTTTCTCAATTCTAAAGTTTTCTCTCATCATTTTCTCGTTTAAAACAGACTCATAAAGAATATTCATACCGGAATCTCTGATTCCAGAATGAACACTTAAAGTTGTTATCAAAATAATAATTGAAGCAATGACACTTCAATTTTACTGATTTACTCACTTAGCTTATTTAATTATATTGATGTTCTTTATACGCTCATCAAACAACATCCAATCAATCTCCATATTTTTAAGGGAAAATTGTATGAAATAACAAAATTATTAATTCAAATTAAATGTTATAGTCATAGTTTATTTTATTTGTAATTCGCAGCAAACATCTAGTTTTTTGTCATCTGGTTCGATATACAATTACTCATTTCGGTATACAATTACCCATTCGGTATACAAACCCATTCGGTATACAATTACTATTTTTTAGTTTGTTTATACAAATTCAATTTGTTGTTTGTATATATTAATATTACCCATTCGGTATACAATTACTATTGTTTAGTTTGTTTATACAAATTCAATTTGTTGTTTGTATATTTTCCATAGTTATACATAACAAGACATGTTTGTATAATCTCTTTATGTATATATGTAGTAATTTTGTTTATATACAATTACTATGTTTTAGTTTGTATACAAATCAATATACAGATTATCGAAATATACAGATCAAGACATGAGAGGTTTTTATGTTTAAGTATACTGAAATATATACATACAGTGTATATGTATACCAAAATATGCAAATGCACTGTATATATATACCAAAATATACAAATGCACTGTATATGTATATCGAAATATACAGATTAATAGTCATAGCAAACATAAAGTTTGCTATGAATCACAATTATACAAACTATAGTTATAACATACAAATATAATTTTTATATTTGCTAAACCTAAAATTTACTCTTTCTTTAACCTTACAATAAATTCAACTAAATACCATTTTTTGAGCAAGCAAAATTTATATATAAAAATCCATTAGAATTGTAACTTTGGTAAACATGGATCCATAATTATAAAAAGGGAAAAGAGTCTGATATACCCCTCAACTTTGCTATCTGGAGCTGATATGCCCCTCGTTATGAAAGTGGCTCATATATACCCTTACCGTTATACAAACGACTCACATATACCCCTACCGTTACAAAATGAGCTCACATATACCCTTCATTTAACGGAAGTGAAAAAATTAATTTTAAACTTATATTTTTGACTTTTTTTTAAAAATCATTTAGGGGTATATAGGATTCTTCTAGAAAAGTTCAAGGTATGTTTCAATTTTTTTCATACATAAATTATTTTTTGACTTCTTTGATTTTCATTATTTTAGTTTCTTATTCTTATTTTATTTTTTTCTTTCATTCCTTAGTGTAAAGAAAAAAATTTAAAACTATTTTTTTGTGGCTATATTATAATTTAAAACAATTTTTTTTTGTCTATATTGTAATTTAATTTTTGTATTTGAAGAAAAAAAAATTGGTCATCTATAATAAGTTTTACAAGAATATTAGTGAAACATAAATAAATTTGACCATCAAAATAATAAATCTAAATTAGTCATT
>JAJOOR010021364.1:0-32563 GCA_036250505.1 Solanum acaule | reverse complement strand
CTTGGCCCCCGCTAAGTACCCATGTTTAGAGGTGGTGTTGGACAAGTTGTGTATTATGCTTGAGCTTGACTCATCTATGGTATTTATGTATCATTCCTTCTTTTTTTTTCTCTTGCTCCCTTAGTCCCAATTTCCCCCCTTGATTATGCTTATTGCTTATGGTCATTTTAATTGCTTCCGCGACCAAGGATGTGTAATGATATGCTATGAGGCTTGTTTGGGGTTCCTCCGGGTTCCCCATTCGCCGGTCACGTCTAGGCCTTAGGCTTGGGTCGTGACACTAACTCTTTCTTGTCTTCATCAACATGGGTGGTACGACCCACAGACAATCTACTCAAGGCATCAACTACAACATTTGCCTTACCTTGATGGTAAAGAATACTCATATCATAATCCTTGAGTAATTCCCACCACCTCCTCTGTCTGAGATTAAGCTCTTTCTCACTACACATACTGAAAACTCTTATGATCGGTAAACACATCCACATGAACACCATAAAGATAGTGATGCCATATTTTGAAAGAAAATACTATGGCAGCCACTCTAGATCATGGATTGGGTAATTCTTCTCGTGAACCTTAAGCTCTCTGGAGGCATAAGCTATAACTTTGGTCGAATAAAACCTTTCTCTAGGAGATTTTTCAACTGCTCTTTTAACTCTAATGGAGCCATTCTATCTAGCGGAATAGAGATAGGATGAGTATCAGGAAAAATATCTATACTGAAGTCTATTTCTCTCTGAGGAGGGACTTTGGGAAGATCATGTGGAAGACTTCTAGGAACTCATTAACAACTGAAATTGGCTGAATAGGTGGTGTCGCAACACTAGATTCATTAACTCGGACTAATTGATAGATGCACCCCTTGGAAACTAACTTTCTGGCCTTAAGGTACATAATGAAACAACCCTTAAGCACTACTGGCTCATTAGGAAACTTGAACTTAACTACTCAAGTTCTACAATCAACTAAGGCATACCATATATGAAGCCGTATCATACCTAGAATGACATCAAAATCTACCATGTATGACTCGACTAAGTCGTCATGCTGCTCTTGTGATTGATGGAAATGGCACAATCACGATAGACTCTCTCAGCTAAAATAGACTCACCAACAAGTGTCAAAACACTGATGGACTCAAAAAGTTGTTCAAGAAGAATATCGAAATTTATAGTGATATAAGGAGTCACAAACGTAGACTCACTCCTGGATCTAGCAAAGCATAAACATCAGAAATAGAGACTTTGATCATAACCGTGACAACATCTGGAGAATTCTCTTGATCTTGGTGATTGGTGATAGCATTTAGACGGTTTGCCCCTCCGCCGGTCCTTGATCTAGCCCCTCTAGGTGCAGCTCTGTCTGGTGGAGCAAGTGAAGAAGATTGGGCTTTATTGCCCCTATTTCCACCACCCTATTTGTTCTTAGGGCACTCTTTCATGAAGTGACCCTGTTGGACACACTTGAAGCAACCAGTGAAGCCATCATGACATACCCCTGAGTGGGTCCAACAACACTTAGCACATGCAAGAGTCTCATTACCTCCTTGTACATCACTACCCTTAGACTGTGCAAGTCTAACTCTAAAATTTTGTGAATTCTGATTATTGAACTTACCTTTGTTCCTTGGTACAAGGCACTAGCAGATGATGGAGCAAGTCCCTTTTGCTTATGTTGGAAAGATGACCGGTTGGCATTACTCTTCTGCTATACGGACTTATTCCATGTCTTAGCCTTCTTCTTTCAAAACTCCTCTCTATCTCTCAGCTTATCTTCCTCAACATGTTGCACATGGATCATCAGCCTTGCTATGTCCATGTCCCCTATTAGCATAGCTGCCTTCCCTTCTTACTTTACAGACGAGAAGACCCAGCAACAGACAGACTCATCCTACTGCTCATGTCATCAACCATCTCTGGGGCATAACGTGAAAGTTGGGTGAACTTAAGGCTATACTCATGCACACTCATAGATTCCTGCTTAAGAGTGAGGAATTATTTTACCTTTGCCTCTCTTAGCTCACGGTAAAAGAAACACCCCATGAAGGCACTCTCGAACGCAGCCCAACTCACAATCGGTGCAACCTCGGCTCTACCCTTCTTCCATTGGTCAAACCATATTCTAGAAACACCCTTCAGTTGGTATGCAACTAGTTCCATTCTCTCAGCATCAGTAACATGCATAACCTCAAACACTTTCTGCAATTCCTCTACATAGTTTTCCAGATCCTCAGTGATGCTTGAACCAATGAAGCTTGGAGGATTCATCCTTAAGAACTCACGAAAACTAGAAGTATCAGCCACTTCCTGTCAATTCTCTCTTTGTTGTCCATCTTGGTTGGTCACGACTTGGCTCAACATCTAGATAGCTTAACAGAACTCAGCATTAGTGACCTCTCCTTGGGGTTGCACTTCTGGTGCATTAGGTACCACTTGATCCTCAACATTCCTTCTAGCAGGACAACCTCAGACAGCTCTTCGCAGTGGCATGATTTGAATGATACGCGCAAGCACAAGTTAGAAAGAAACTCCATAGAGATGAACTCTATCGCACGAAATGAGTATGAAAAAAGTGAGATAGTTCCTAAATATTGCAGCCTCCTAATTATAAATGAGGCGCACTTCACACTGATAACTAGGACTTTACAGACACGACTTCATAGACACCCAAGGACTCTTGAACTATGTTCTCTGATACCAAGTTTGGAACGCCCCGAGCCTACACCCTGGGTGGGACTGACACTTGAGAACTATTGTTGGCCCCAAGAGAACCCTTGGCCTGGCTTAAGTCTCTGCGAAAGACTTACTAAACAATGAAATGTACTGAAAACAATCATAACTAAACTGTCTCAATAGATAAACTTAGAATGTTTTAGAAATAAACATTCAACTAGACAAAGTGGCAACTCTAATAACTATGAAGACTAATGAACTATAACTATCCATCTATGAAGCCTCTAATACTATGAGGGATATCAGGACAAGACCCCCGATCATCCTAACAACTGAAATGACAAAGCAATATAAAAGGGATCCTCCAGAGATTAAGGAGGCTAACCAAATGACTCTGAAATGTTCAAATGGATCAACGAAGCACTAGATGTAGATCCTGGTTACCTGTATCTGCATCATAAAAAGATGCAGGCCAAATGGTGTCAATACATTCAATGTACGAGCATGTGAGAGGGAATCTAAACAAGACATAAGCATGAACTGGAATATGAAAGAAACACTTACCTCTTCTCAACTCAACTCATCTTCAATATAATGTAGTAATAAAGGTGAAATATAAAGAAAAACTTCAAAAGAATGTAGTTAACAACTCAGTGTATTAAAAGACACAACAATAACTTTGTTTTGTATATAAAAATACAAGTAACTCTGTGGGAGATTCTCTAACCGACAACCATTACTATGAGTTATGTGATGATACATCGTCTAACCAATGCTGCTAGAGCTTTCCTATAATTTGTCGAGGTATAGAACCTACTACTAAGTGGATCCACTAGTCTATGCTAAAAAGCATTAAGGAATCATCTAAAAAGTATGACCCTTTCTACCCACGTTGGCTACATAGTTTATGGAGATTATGTTATCTGAACTCGTCCCCATATCAGTGCTCAATACTACTCCTAAAATGTAACTAGGTCATATGTTTAAAAACATAACTTTTTCTATGGTTTGAGATTATTACTCAAAAGATATTTTTCTCAAAAGAGATGGTACTAAAACTGCTCATGAAAACTCTTTAGGAAATTGGTGTTTCCTCTCATCTTAAATGTGAAAACATTTCCTCTTTGGGAATACTTCGTTCCCATATATCATTGTAAAGAAATGAACTTGGCTATACTCTTTCGCAAACTCAATGCTTAAGTCTTTAAAACAAGTTCGAAAAGACTTTTGACAAGACTCCAAGAAACTCTGTAAACATGACTCTTAGCTCTACCTTGAATTTCAACTATGGATTCAAGGGTTATGATCTCATGTTATGGACGATCTCATGATGATTAGATGCACCTTATAGCGTAGAAATCAACTAGAAAACATAGGTACGATTCGAGGGAACTCAAAGGGAAAGAAGTGGGAAAGGGTAAAGGACCTGGCATACTGAGTGGCATAGGGCGCCAGAGCCTGAACTACAAAAGTAAAGTTGTGACGTACTGAGTGGCACGGTGCCCTAGAGACACAACTATAGAAGGAAAGTCATGGCGTACCAAGTGGCGTGGCACCCCACCCATTTTCCCAAAAAACTTGATGTATTTTTTACTCGTTTTCCAACCCCAATTCACCTAGAATCAAATGGTTTCTTCCCTAATCACTTTGATTCGAATACCCAACATTAGTGTACAAGAATCTACTCAAAAACCACCTTAAAACTCGTACAATTATCTCAAGAACACATCAAAATCTCAACAATCAAGATAAGGAAGGAAACTTCAACAAGACTCATCAAGAACTCAAATCCTTTACTTTCAAGAACGTAATTTCGCTGAATTAAATGATGATTGGTCTGTGGATCAACAAACTCAATGCTATGTGAACTCACATACTTCTTGGGGATTAACCCTTGGCGAAATCCCCAACCGAAATCTCAAGAACGTAACGAAACCTTGGATTTTCTCCTCTTTTCTCTTCTCTCAAAGCCCTAGTGGAAATTGTAATTGTGTAAACTGAACCAAATCAGTTTAGACCCCTAATAAATTACTAAAAACGAATTAAATCAGATAAAGTAAGGAAAACACAAAAATACCCCTCTTATATCTTGGTGACTTTCCTTAACTGGACAGCCCGACTTCAAACGGACATATCTCCCTCATACGAGCTCAAAAATTAATAAATTTGGTGAAGTTGGAAAGAGGATTCCAAGAACTTTCGTTTTACATCATATGGCACACCTAACTCATCATGTACGGAAAGTTATGGTAGTTTGAAGTTGACCCAAAATTCATACTTAGCAAAACTTTCCAACTTTCAGATTTTCATTCTTTCCAAAATTAATTCTTTGAAATTCTAGTTATTTCTAAGGCGGGTTGTTACAGTAACCAATCTTAAATACTCCTAAGACACTTGAGTCTTCCCTATCTGGAGGCTTACAACTTGTTTTTGGTCTAAAACAATTAATTAATGCAAGGATCAATAAACAAGGCCTAATTTACCTGGATTATATCAAAACATCAACTTAAGGCCAAACCCATGATCCTAATGCTCATCTAAGGCTTTTACCATAATCAACTTCAGGCGAAAACCCTCCCCTAACGATAATTAATAAGGATTCTAAGTTCTAAGAATTGAAATACGGATTAGGGGAGTAATTGACTTACCTTTGGCATGAGAATTCGTGGAAATTTGATGAGAAATTGCCATAGGTCGTCCCTTAGCTCTTAAGAACGAGGTTTTGCAGAAAATAATGTTTCAGGGTATTCCTATGTTTAAGTCGTGACTGGCCCGCCACAGCGGACCGCATCCCACCACAGCGACCCCGCCCTTGCGGAATTAACACCACCCCGGCAGCTTGCATGGAGATAGAAACTTGGAATTTGAGTTCCAAGCTCCCATTTCGTAACAAACCTTCAAACCTTGACGTTCTAAAACTACCCCTTCACACCAAGATCAGTTTCAGGAGTTTTACTTGCCTGAATTTGATTCTCTAAAGTCATATAGGATCCTTAACGTCTTGGATATCCACTCATATGATCAAACACATAATTAAATCCCCCATCCATTACCGAATTACCCTAGACCTCACCTAACTCAGATTTCATCCAAGTTGGGTTTAGACTAGAAATTGTCAAGTTACTACTCAGAGGTTTTCTGGCCCAAATTCCTTCCCCATTGGCTTTTCCATAACGAAGGGAACATGTCATTACAATAGACACCAATTTACCCATCACTTGTCCCCAAGTGATAAACTAGGAGAACTGGCTATGACAAGAGTAAAGTAGTACCTAAATCGTCGAATAACTGGGGATACTTGTCTCGCATATCCATCTCGATTTCCCAACTAGCTTGCTCAAGCGGACGATGCTTCCATTGAACTTTCACAGACTTTATCTCCTTGGTCCACAGCTTCCGAACATCATGATCAAGAATTGCAACCGGTTCTTCCTCATAATGAAGGTCATTTTCTAACAAAACTGAGTCCCATTTTATGATTTAATCTCCGTCCCCATGATACTTATTCAACATGGACACATGAAACACTGGATGGACTCCAGATAGGCTAGGTTGTAAAGCCAACCTATAAGCCATTGGCCCTACAGAGTCAAGAATCTCAAATGGCCCGATGTGTCGAGGACTAAAATTGCCCTTCTTGCTGAATCTCATCACCCTCTTTATAGGTGATACTTTCAGAAGAACTTGCTCACCAGCCTGAAATGTCATGTCTCTTACCTTGTGGTATGCATACTTTTTCTTTTAACTCTGGGATGCTAAAAGTTTTGCTTGGATGCTTCTCACCTTATCCTGAGCATCTTTCACCAAATCAACCCCCAAAGGTTTCACATCTCCAGTCTCAAACCACCCTATGGGTGATCTACATCCCATCCCATAAAATGCCTCGAGCGATGCCATGTCAATGCTGGAGTGGTAACTGTTATTATATGAAAACACACACAAAGGTAGGAACTTATCCCAATGTCCTCCAAAGATTATCACACATGCCCTCAACATGTCCTCTAACACTTGAATAGTTCTCTCTGACTGCCTGGCCATCTGTAGACAGAAGGTTGTGCTAAAAGTGAGTTGAGTGCCCAACTCCTCGTACAACTTTCCCCAAAACTTGGTGAACTGCGTACCAGGGTCCGAGATGATGGAAAGGGGAACCCCATGCAACCTCACTATCTCTTTCACATAAATTCTACACAACTACTGAGCATTATAGTCTACTTTGACTGGAATAAAGTGGGTTGACTTAGTTAGTCTGTCAACCACCACCAGATGGAGTAAAACTTCCCCAAGGTCTTGGGAAGACTAACCATGAAATCCATAGCTATCCTTTCCCACTTCCATTCAGGAATTGGCATTCGCTGAAGCAAACTTGTATTCCTTTGGTGCTCATACTTTACCTGCTGACAGTTTTGGCACTTAGCCACCAACTCAGCTATTTCTTTCTTCATGCCAGGCCACCAATAAAGTCGTTTCAAATCTCGGTACATCTTGGTCACACCTGAATGAATGGATTATCGCGAACCATGGGATTCTGTGACCATCTTCTGAATCAAATCATCCACTCATGGAGTACAAATTATTCCCTTAAAACTGAGCACACTGCCCACATCTTGTGCCTTGTCAGGCACTATCTTCTTTCTAAGATCATTTAAATTCTCATCCTCAAATTGCTTGGCCTTGATCTCCTCATTGAATGTGGGCCTAGACTCAATGCAGACTAACACCCCACCTTTATTTGAGTTGCCCAACTACATAAACCTAGACTCCAAGGTTTGAATCTCCTTGGCCAAAGGTCGCTTGGACACAACCAAGCAAGCTAGACTACCCATACTCACCGTCTTTCGGCTTAATGCGTCTGCCATAACATTAGCCTTACTCGGATGATACTGGATGGTAACATCATAATCCTTGAGTAACTCCATCCACCTTCGTTGTCTCAAGTTCAGATCCTTCTGGGTGAATACATGTTATAAAATACGATGAACAGTAAATACCTCACACTTGAATCTATAAAGGTAATACCGCCAGATCTTGAGAGAAAACACTATCGTTGACACCTCCAAGTGATACGTCAGGTAGTTTCTCTCATGTACCTTCAGCTTCCACGATGCTTAAATTATAACATTAATAGCATGTATCATTACAACACCTAAGCCCGAATGTGAAGCATCACAATAAACAATGAAATCTTTACCTTCCACCGGCAGTGTTAGATTAGGTGTTGAGGTCAAAAGAGTCTTGAGCTTTTGGAAGTTCTCTTCACATTTGTCAGTTCACTCGAAAGGCACCTCTTTTTGGGTTAGCCTTGTCAAATGTGTGGCGATAGAAGCAAAAATTTTCACAACCCGTTGATAATAGATGGCGAGACCCACGAAACTCCTAATAGATGGGTTAGCCTTGTCTTGACTGCTTTGATCTTTTGGGGATCTACCATTACCCCTTCCTTTGAAACCACATACCCCAAAAAGGCAACTAAAGTCAACCAGAACTCACACTTGGAAAAAATTTCATACAACTTCTATTTTCCAAGTATACCAAAAATAATATGAAAATGGTCAGCATTCTCTTCCTTACTCATCGAATAAACCAAAATGTCATTAATAAAGACGATAACCAAAGAATAGAGGAATGGTTTGAACACACCATTATTCAAACTCGTGAAGGTTGTAGGCACATTGGTTAACCCAAACGACATCACTAAGAACTCATAGTGCCCATATCGGGTCCTGAATGTCGTTTTGGGTACATCCTCAGGAATAATCTTTAACTGATGATAACTAGACCTTAGGTCAATTTTAGAGAAAACTATCCAAGGCAATGGATACTTATTTCGAATGGTGACCCTATTCAACTATGGATAGTCTATGCACATCCTCATACTACTATCCTTCTTCTTAACAAACAAGACAGGAGCACCCGACAGTGAACCACTAGGATGGATGAAACCTTATCAAGAAGGTACTGGATTTGAGCTTTAAGCTCTCTCAATTCTGTCGGAGCCATGTGATAAGGAAGAATGGAGATTGGGCGAGTGCCCTGTTCCAAGTCAATGCAGAAATATATATCCCTATCTTGAGGCATACCAGGCAAATCGATAGGAAACACTTCCTTGAATTCAGACACTATAGGAATAGACTCAATTGAGGGAAACTCGGTATCAGCATCCTAAATATAAGCCAAATATGCCAAACACCCCTCCCCCACCAGTTTCCTAGCCCGAACGAAATATATGACCTTAGCTGGCCTAGTCTTACACACCCCTTCCCACTCTAACTTTTCCCTACCTGAGATCTCTAGAGTCACAGACTTAGCATTACAATTAAGCATAACACAATAGGAAGACAACTAAGTCATGTCTAAGATTATATCAAAGTCAGTCATATCCAGAATAACCAAATCAGCCCAAGTTTGAAAACCCATAAAAAGAACAGAACAAGCACGATAGACTTGGGTGACTATGACAGACTCTCCAACTGGGTAGAAAAATGGAATGGGGCATCAAGCACATCACAAACTGTATCAAATCCCAAGGCAAACTGAACTGAAACATATATGAATAAATAGATCCCGGATCAAACAAAACAGTATCCATACTACCACTACACCATAAGAGACCTTTAGCGGCAATAGATTTTCCTTTTAGCGGCAATATTTATTTCCACAAATACATTTACCGGCATTTGATTAAATGGCATTGGAACCAATGTCGCTAAAGCCTTTAGTGGCATTTATGTCGAGTGCTGGTAAAGACCCTTATTATTGCCGCTAAAAGTAATTACTTTTAGCGGCATTTATTTAGCGTCATTTATTTAGCGGCCTTTACTATTGCCATTAAAACTACCTTAGGAACAAACATATTTGTGGCTTTTGCTATTGCCGGCAAAGATAATAATTGTCACTCAATTAGTGTAATGACTTAAAATTGATCATGAATCCACCTTAATCCACATATTTAACCCTCTTTTATAACATCAAAAATAAAATGCACAAAAGAGATAAGTTCGAAGGTAGTAAAGAAGAATTACCAAACTCAAAATAATGTCATTCATTAAAAATAAGAACAAACAATCTTAATACATTCACAATAGAAAGTATGAAGCATCACAATAGAAAAAATGTGTTCAACAATGAAGAAAACAAGGCAATTAAGCCACTGTTTTTTTTCCTAATGCAAAATGTGTCAGCTTTCTGGATCAATGTCATTCCTTGAACAAGCTCACCATTTGAATGAATATCTTGATGTACACATATAGTAGCAGATGGTTAGATTACGAGAAATGAGTAATCAATGTCAAGAGAAGCACCAAGTTTTGAATATGCAAGAACAAGAACATAATGTAGCACATAACACACTTGAAAAGATTAACGAATCTTTCTATATGATTGTCGTTTATCTAAGAACATCCCCATAGTGTTAAACTGTCAATTAGAAGCACAAAGTTCCAAAATTAGCACTGCAACAATAATACAGAAAGAACATGATATCATTTATGTGTTCTTCCATAATAGAACCTACGCAGCACCCACTCCCACTGATTCTATTTGTTTGACTACGCTTCTAGAATGAGAAAATAAAACATCAACTCTTGCTAGTATAACGGAGTACTTAAGTCCTTTGAAAGAACAAGTGGAAGAACTATGAGGAATCTGCATATTTTAGAACAAACAGTCAAGATTTAGGAAGCGCTAACCTTTGCTTTTTCAGAAAGCCAATACGAGACGAGACCATTCCATTGATCCCTTGGTATGTGAGCTGGTCTATTTTTCATCAAGGCATCTTTGGTCTTATATGTGATCACATACATAGCCTTCAAGTCGCATTTATAGTCCCTCTATTTTTTCCTATTGACTTTTTCACAAACTCTTCTCCGCATATCGGAATGGAGAACTTTTTCTAAAAAGATAGGCAAAAGTTAACAAGATAACATCATGTACAAAAAAGAAAGGATACTTGTTAAGAATAATAATTTTATACCTTCACAAATTCCACCAACATTGTCTTTTCTTCATCGTCAAACACTTGCCAATCATTTGCATTTAATGGCGTCAAATCTGGAGTTCTAGCAATGATGCCTAGAAAGCTAGCCAGCTTTCGTCCCTCTTTACCAATTGATTGATTAGGACTATTAAACGGCACAACAATTGTCTTCCCCGACGGTAGATTCCAAACATCTTTTAATAAAGTAGGTCCACGAACTATACTTGTCTTTGAAGGGCCTGAAATAAATTCAAAACTCACTTGTGACAGTCATCTGAGAAAGAATAAGTACAGTGCAACAATCAAGCTAAACAACGCAAGAACTCTAATAATGAAACCAATTTTATTTAACTGTCAATTGAAAATTTTCAAATGGAGAGATTGTTTTCTTGTTCCACCTTAACCAGCAGTCCAAACTTAGAAGAAGAGGACAACACAGCATATCAAAAGGATATAACTAGCAGAAAAACACTTTAGAGAGAGAAAATAGACATCAATACTACAACAATCAAGCAAACCAGAGAGAATACATACTTGCATAAGTTTGCAAAATGCAACTAGTACTAGATACATTATCATGTATTTAGATCTTATTATGCAGATAATCTATAAATTCAAGTTTTAAGAAATAACCTGGCTCATTGTTCAGCTCAACAACAGTGTCAATAGAATTGTTATCCTCAGATGTTTGGACTGGATAGCAACTCTGGGTTTTCATTAATTATTGAATGTAGGGTCGTACTTCTTCATCATGATGTTGTTCAGCTACCAATATGCTACTAACTCTATTTCGCATTTTCGTTCTTCAAAATCAACTTTTTATCTATTTTCTTCAAACCTGCAGGTGAACTCTTTCCACAATCTGACTTCTTGAACAAAACATATTCCAAATCTGACCAGTCATATAGATATGCATAACACATCAGCATCATAATTAAAGATCAACCAGAAAAGCTAATGGCAGTAGAGATGGAAGCTAGAAAACATAGCTACAGTCTGGAAGTTAGCGATAATGGAAGAAAACTTACCTGGGAGGAAACTAGAGACTTTCAAAATATGAAAAATCAATCAAGAATTTCTTTCAGCAATTATCGAAATACATATTTTAAAGACTTAGAGTTGGTGTTTTAAATCACCTTCATTCCCACTCACAAGATAAGAATAGTCCTCCCATCACGGTCACGAAAATTTGCTCTATGAGCCTTCCCGGTCTCACCTTCAATTGAACCTTCAAGCTGACAAATTGTAAATTTGTGGTAGTGCTCACACACTGAAACCAAAGATGAAATGTGTTCTATCAAAACAAATAGTTTAGGTATTCCCTGCTTGGGAAACTGGCGTGACAAGATATAGGTGATCAGACACTATATTGTAAACTACTTACCAAAAGACACTCAACAACTTTACATTCGATTCTTCTAAATCAACCAAACTGGTTAGATAGGATCTAAACATCAATTGTTGCCTCTGGCCAGGTGTAAGTTGTGATCAAGAAGGTCATGAGCTAGTTCTGGAGTTGGACGATGAAGTAATCACTAGTGGAGTTCTAAAGAAACGTATATCCACCAGAATTTAGAAATAAGTTTAGTAACTAACAAACTACTGCTTTAACACTAAACCTTTCCATAACAGTCACTCACTCACACACAAAGGCCTTTACAAAATAGCCCCTCTCATGTCAACTAAGACAAATTTCATGATTTTTCACTGGTATGCTTACAAATTTAAGCGTATACATACTAATATGTGAAAACTTGCAAACAAACAGTTAAAGAAAACAACTATGGAACTACACCTCTAAGAGGTTGCTGTTAGTTTTATTGTGAAATCTTAAATCATGTTCTAAGCTATAGAGAATTTTAACTCATTTTCTCGAGCTAACTACAGAAGAAAACAAAATCTAATTAATATATACAGGTTTTCTAAGCCATGTTCGTCAAAGCTATATTACGCTAATCAAATCAAGCTCAAGTTTTGAAAAAGCGAAATCTAAAAGGAGTCACATTAACGAAAGTAGAGCGTAGTGCAATGCCCAGAGTACAACTCTCTGGAAACTACATATACTAATCCTTATATATCATGATTTTATAGTCATACACAAAAAAACCATATTAGTAAAGCATGGTTTGAAAAAGAAAACCATAAAATAGAAAATGATTGCATTAAGCACGGTACAAATTGTTGCAATAGATACCAAGCAAATTGAGTAGAGCAAAGGCAAATACAAAGCAAAATTCTTTACAGATCGAGCTTATCACAACACACCATGCACAAAGTACAACTCTATCGTAGCAAACTACAACTTCACTGCAAGGGTGCAAATTCTCATATATATGGCAATTTCATCGCTTATACATAAAACATTCATCATCATCCAATCACATTCAAAACAAAAATATAGAATGCGGCGTACCTTGAGGAGGTGGTAAAGGGTTGAGAAAATTGATGGCGGATGAAGAAGACGAAGATGCAAACGACAAAATCGAAGACGAAGAAGATGAAGCTTCAGAGAAATTAATGGTGCTTCATATCAATTTTATGAATCTCAATTTGCCGGATGTCGAAAGAGAGATCGAAGCCTTTCGGAATTTGGGGATTTTGGGAATGAAATGGGTTTAGCTATAGCCTGTACAGAATGTTGGGGTATTTTAGAATAAAAATTATTTTTTTAATGAAATGGTCTATTAGATATTCTAAGTAATTGTCATTAATGTCGGTGATAATGGATTGTAAAACATAATTTAGCGGCATCTATATTATTGCCATTAAATAATTGCCGCTAAAAGTAATTTTTGTGGTAGTGTATCATAAACAAGAATAGTACATATGATCACTTCATCAGACGCGTCAGCCTCGGCTTTACTCGAAAAGGCATAAAACTGAGCCCTATCATCTTGATGGGCAACCTCCGTGCTTGGATGCACTGCTTCCCTACCTGTATTACCATTTCCCCACCCTCTACGGCCTCGCTGATTTCCTCCTCACCCACTTTATGGACGTCCTGTGCCATTACTACCACTGGTACCCCTGCTATAGTCTGCTGCTACATGGGGTCAGACATGTGCAGATGGGGACAATCTCTCCTCATATGTCCAGGTTCTCCAAAATTGCAACACCTGCGAACAAAACACGGCTTGCTACCATTCGCAGGTGCGACTCCTTGAATATCCTGAATAGGATTCTACTGTAAAGTCCCCAAGTAACCACCCGTAGAAGCAGGCATGGCTGATTAAATTGGTCGGGCTGCAAGTGTCGGCCTACCTAAACCTCTGGAGTAGGAACCATGAAAGTTACTTGTGTTTTTGGGCTTCTTAGCCAAAGCCTTGGCCTACCCATCACGTCGAACTCCTTCCAGTTTCTTCACAATGTCTATCACTTTATTAAAACTTTTACTTGCAGAGGTCATGTGAACAGACAATACCTGTAATTCAGGGTTCAAGCCCTAGACGAATAGACAAATCCTCCCCTCCTCTGTAGTCACCAATTGTGAAGAATATCTGGACAAGGCATGGAACTTAGCCTCATAAGTAGCTACAATCATACCACCCTGCTCCAAGGCCATGAACTCATCCTTTTTGCGATCCCTTAAAGTTTGGGGCACATACTTCTCTAGAAACAAAGCATGGAACTGCATCTAAGTTAGTGGGGGCAAGACAGGCGATCTGCATTCCACATAGGCCCTCCACCACTACTTAGCCTCACCTTGAAGCTGGAAGGTCACAAACTTACTCCATGTTGGTGTACAATGCCTAACTTGTGAAGCCTCTCATAGCAATCCAGAATGAACTCATAGGCATCCTCACTCTCAGAACCATAGAACACAAGTGGCTTCAGCTTTAAAAACTTAGTCTACATATCATGCTTAGTACCAGTCATCACAGGACTCAATAGGGGACGGAAGAAGGCACCAGTGCCTAATGCTCCATCCACCTTAGGAACAGTAGCAGCAATAGGGTGGTTGACTGGAGGTTGAGTAGCTTGCACTATGGGAAGGACTTGATGAGCCCATGATTTGGACTCATTTAGGGCTTCATTTGAATAGATTTAGTGTCCTCAAATGCATACTTTGTACCAATAACTGATGTAAATCCTTAAATTTTAGGTATTTGGATTGAGGAACAAAGCGTCGACACTAATGAGTAAAAAGGAAGAAGGCAGTTGAAAAGATGAAGAAAAGAAAGCTTGAGGATCGCCTAATCCATTGGGCAAATCGTCGAATGGCCTTGGCCTCACCTAATGTTCAAGTGTGACATGCCCTGAAGGAGAAAATAAAGTCGACGATAGAAAGGAGCAGTCGGCGAGTTGTTCCACGATGTAGTGCCATATTGCCCAAAGTTAAAGAACTTGAAGATGCTGAAGGCCAAAGCAAAAAGGCGATGGAATTAACCAAAGGGCAAATCGCCGGGTGGATCGGCAATGCTGACTTACTACACCAACTGCACCTTCACAGCACACTTGTTGAAAACTATAAATACTTGTTTAAATTTTTAGCTTAGATATCAAAAATTTTAACATTCAGTAGTTTTTGAAGTTTAGAGCTTAGAACTGAATAAGGAGACAATATTTCCTTAGCTTTGAAGATTTGAAGATTTCCATTTCTAAGAAATTGGAAGTGGGTGTTGAAGATTCTTCATCTTAGACCTTTGTAAAGACTATATCAATCCTACCTAGTTGATGGAAATACAACTCGGTAACGATTTTTTCCATTTTACTATGTCTAGCTAAAACCCCAATTCCTGGGGTGTTATTATGTAATTATGGGTTGATTTAATTGTTGGGTATTGTTAATTAATAGTTTATTAACTATTTAAAAGTGATTTCGTTCAATAATTGTGGTTGAATTTAATGGGTTGTAGTGGCAAATACAATCTTGACTTTATGTTTTTGGTTTGCGAGAGAGAGAGGTTCTAAAACCAAAATTACTAAATCGATGGTCTGTGGGTATTGGGTTGTCATGGGTTCAGCTCGAGAGAGTGAACCCTAAACTGTTTTTGACACATTCAACTTGAGATAGTGAATAGACTAAAGTGAATAGTGTGCTTCATTACTACTTATTGGTGTTCGAGAGAAACCAATTTAATTCAAGGTAAATTGTTCGACAGAAAGTTTACCCCCACTAAAGTCTAGCTTATTCACTGATTTGCAGTTGTTTACAATTAGTTGCAATTACCTGGTTGTTAACCTTAGCCCATAATCCTATCACATCCCAAGAATCCCGTCTCTATATTCATATCTTCGTGTTATTTACTGTTTTAGTTGATAATACAAAATCCCCTATTGATATTTGACACTTGTGTCACCTATAATTTAAACCACGTTTCTATTCATAAATGTGTTTAGCTATGATTAACTTCAGCATATTTATGCTTTTCTATTAATTCTTGAGTATGAACCACTCCCTTGGGACTCGACCCCAACTCACTAGTTGGGTTATATTACTATTGAACGATCGTTGATGCTTAGTATTGGATGAAATATCTTTGATAGCGTTTATTTATACAAATGGCGCCGCTGCCAGGGAGTGGTGTTACTTGAGAATTTTTAGTTTGTTTTTGTTAGTTAAAGTTATACTTACTTAATTTTTAATTTTGTTTGGATTGTTTGTGTTGAAACATGAAAAATAAGTGTGAATGGTGTCCAAATGGACCACCCCCTTTTGGGATTTTTGAATCTCAGGGATAACCTCCTAACGTTCAAGCAATTATAGAGTAAGACTCCATGAGATATGGCTGAGGTTTAAGGCATTATTGCAGCAGTGCCCAGCTCATGGAATGCTAGATAAAATTGCTACTAAAATGCTTCTATAGAGGTCATGGCCCCAAAAATAGAAGTGTTTTTGATCAACTTTTTGCAGGTTGTTTGATACAACTCTATGAAGTAGTAGCCCAACTCCTTGATGGCATGATTAAAGCCAATAAGGAAACTATAAAAAGACCATGAATGGGCCACATTGCTGACTCAACTGGATGTCTTGTCCAAGAAGGTCATGGAGTTGGAGGCAAGCTCCAACAAGAAGGACATGTACCTTCCCCCTCACGAGTGTGAAAACATGAAGCAGCAAGAGGGTGGACAAAAAGAAGAGGTCCTCTCACTTATTCTACACAAAATCGAAGAACAAGATAGAGTGTTGAATGAGATAAAAGAGGATGCCTTAATGCTTAATCAGATGACAACCTCTTATTCCATGATCATTCAGCTACAAGACACCCAGATAAATCAAGTGTTGTCATGTCTCTACCTACAGAATAAAGAGGGGTTGCCTAGTGATACTATGGACGACTCCAAAAATGAGGTTTGAGTGTGGACTTGCATCGTGCCACGATGTTAACTAAGGCGATGCTTGGGAGGCAACCCATGACCCTTTAATTGCTTTATTTTTGTTTTGGCAAATAATGGTATGTTGATTGTGCAGGTTAAAGTGGGGAAAGTGTTTGAAAAGTCCAGGTTGGAGAGCAAATAGTCCAGTCGGTGCATCGTAGAAAATGTTGGCGACCCCAACCTAGACCGATGTTGGACTCAACATAACTTTAAATTGGAGTTTGTAAAACTCAGCGAGTCCAGCAAAAATTATTGGTGAATCGCCGACCTGGTCGGCGATCCCGATCTAATCCGCCGTTTGGACCCCCAGATTAACTCGAAGTCTTGTAAAATTTGGCGACGTAAGTGACCACTCGGCGTGTCACCGAGTGGTTCGGCGAGTCACTGAATGGGCTAGGACTGAACGAGTTTTATAAGGCCAAAGGATCAAAGTTTCAAACTCTTCACTTTCCCTCAGTTTCGAACTTCACAGACTCACTTTCACACTTTAGTTTCTATATTTTTGCATTTTAAAGTATTTTAGTCATTGATTTGTGTTCGGGATTGGGAATATTTTGCCGCCTATCATTTCAATATCAATTTAATGGGCATAAAAGGTTGGTCTTCAGAACCCCGAGTTTATTTTTATCGAAGGTATACTCATTTGCAACAATATTATCTTGTTGATGTGTGTTGGGTCTCTCTGGTAGGATTAGAATGTTTAAATGCCTATTTTAAATCGATAATCTTGCCCATAATGTTTTGAATGTTGAAATCCCATAATTATGTGCGCTAAAATGAATTAAATTTCGTTGGGTTGTGCTTGCATATCCTTGGGTTTAGTTGGGTGAAGTCTTAGTAGCCCGTATTTGTGCCAAACGACGTAATTTGCCCAATGATAGAATGGATGACATCATTCTTAAGGGCAAAAGTCATCAATTGGCCAAATTTTGCAAAGCCGGGAAAAGTCTGAGTATTCTGAGGTGATGGGTGTTATGGGTCTTGCTTTAATTTGACTAGTGCATGCTTTGTTTGTTTTCAGGGGTTGCAGGGTTGAATTCAAGAAGTTGGGTTGACAGTAGGCACGTTGGGTCATTTGGCGAGCTGGGTCGATCTCGCCGAACCAGTCAGTTGTTCGCCAAAGGTCCCCATCTTGCCTTTAATTTCATGCTTTAATTGATGTTGGGTTCTGTAACTTTCAGCGAGAAGCCTGAGGTCGCCGAAGACACTCGGCGACTCACCGAAAGTCTTCTTGATCTCCCTTTGTCTGCACCCCTGAACCATTTTTACACTTTAACTTTCGGCAGGAGGACCCTCACTCGCCGAATAATGTTGGCGATTCGCCGAAAAGCCTTCCCATCACCGACTTGTCAAATTTTTCTGAAATTTTAGAACTTATCCTTTCGGAAAGCCCGATCTAGGTTACCAGAAAGATTTGGCGATTCACCGAGTGGTTCTGCGAATCTGTCTGCAACTGTTTTATGTGAATTTAATTGAAATATTTCTAAATTTGTTTTTGATGTTTTGCAGATATGGTACGAACAAATATAGACATGCCATGCCGGAAAAGAGTACGGGGTATCACTATAAATGAAGGGGGATCAAATCCTCCAAAGAAGGGCAGACAAGAGCCTCCTCCAGGTGACAAAGGCAAGGGTAGGAGGCTCATATCCTATAGGATGACTACTGGTTCCCAGGCTACTTTATCTGAGCCTGAGGATGACCAGCCTCTACAGTTTCGGCGGTCTGAGCTCCGAGCCAG
Organism: Solanum acaule; assembly: GCA_036250505.1. Taxonomy (NCBI): domain Eukaryota; kingdom Viridiplantae; phylum Streptophyta; class Magnoliopsida; order Solanales; family Solanaceae; genus Solanum; species Solanum acaule. The sequence goes on along the minus strand of JAJOOR010021364.1, from coordinate 13,857 downwards.
ATCTCGCCCTGACTCAGCCAGAGTCCCTCCAGTTCCCATATCAGCGGACTCAGTACCAGCTTCGGCACCTCCCGTGGCTCCTAAGCCACATGTCATTCCTCTTCCCAAATTTCTGAATCGATTAAAATGTGATGGTTTGCGAACCATCTTAGAATAGAAGTTGCTCTCGACAGAAGGCATGGAATGCAAGTACTCAGATGTGAGGGACACCCTCCACTAATATAGTCTAGATCAGTTTACGAGGCCTCGACGCCCTTACATTCCTTCATGGGTGGTCTAGGTGTTCTATACAGCCTATGGTGACTTGGTCCAGAAATGCAAGAACAAGGCGAGCGAGTTCAGACTGGTGAAGTATGTCATGGTACGGGGAAAGGAAGTTAGGTGTAATAGTGAGTACATAAACATTGTATTGGGTAGAGCTCGACACTCTACGCACCCTTATGATGGATTGCCTATTTCTCAGTCCTTAGATTATTTGAAGGGTTGGTTGACACCTTTGATTTCCGGTACCACCACGAGGTGGATCAAGGCAGGAGCCCCTATTAAGAAGAGAAACTTGAGTGTTGATGTTCGGTACTGGTTTAGCTTTATCAGCAACACCATTATCCCATCCCAGAATGAGTTTGTCCTCCACCATCCTATGGCGGCATGCCTTGGGTCTATCATATCCCAGAGGAGCATCAACATGGGACTCCTTATTTAGCATGAGATGGCCATGAGGGCCAAGCAAAGGCAGACCTCCTTGCCATTCCTAGTCCTAATCACTAAATTATGTCGGCGTGGTAAAGTGCCCAGGGGTGATACGAGAGATATTGAGGTTACCCCATCTTCCTCCACTGGCATCCGGCACATTGAGGTCAAGTATACTCGTGAGGAGGCTGATAGGAGGAGAGCAGCTCCAACAGATACTTATCCAGAGGTTGATGTTGATTCTATACCTGCAGAGGCATCTTTGCCTACTCCGGCCTCCGGGCCTTCATGTACTTTTGCCTCTACCTCTTCTTCACATGCTCTAGGCACATCCACTTCCTCTCAGCAGATGATCCTGAAAATGGGGCATCTTGCCCATTCAGCTGACGTGAGGGTCACCAGACTTGAGAAAGACGTCCCTCTTATGATTGAGGCTGTCATTTTAGCTGCACTAACCCTCTTCAAACTTCTATTGACACTCTCACCACGAGAGTCGAGGCTTGTGAGAGCAGGCAGGGGGAGACCGCCAAGGCTACGGCTTTGAATCCAAGGTAGCAGACTTGAGGAAAGAATTAGACTATCTAAAGTTTACCGACTACACTTCATTACTGCAGATGAATTGGACGCTCCTGAGACTTCAGAGATTTCTCCGTCTACCACCGGAGATTTACACAGGGATGAGGCAGCAGTTGATGAGTTGGATGCTGAGACTGACGATGAGTAGATAGAGATATGGGAGGAGATCATATATGGAGACTTTCCGGATCTTGAGGAGATGATCATGAAGTAGGTGATCCAAACATCATTGACCGAGACTTCTATGGCACCTCCTAGTGGGTCTGGTACTAATGTTCCTTCCGAGGTGTCTCCGGGAACTGATTCCCAAATTCAGATTGATGCACCGGGAACTGATGCCCAGACAAATGAAGCGATTGATTAGACAGGACCCCTCTTAACCTCCTTCTCTGTCTTTCTTTATTTTGACTTGTGGATAATTTGTTTTGTTTGCATTTGAGGACAAATGATTTTATTTATGGTAGGGTGAGGCCTACCTTTTGTGTGACCTTTTGTCAATATTGATGTTTTGTTTATATATTGGGTTTTGGGCTGAAATTGTGTTTTATACACTGCATTTTGTAGATGTTTGAACTTGTGGCTCCATGTTTAATTGTAAATGATTTTGAACACCTTTCAAAAAAAATTGCCACCTCTTGTTTGTGATGAATATGGATGTTCTTTTGCAAATTTGAGTATCGGTTTTGATCAATACCAATGACTTGAATAGTGCTCAAGATCGAACAAAAATGAATGTGCGGCTACGATGAGGCCAAATAAAGTTACATAGACAACATGTGAACTCTTTGCATCTTGTTGTGACTAGCCAAGTATCTAATTGAGTTTCTTGTGATGAACATTACACACTAGCCAAAGTGTGGAGTCTTGTTTGTCATTGGTGTCAATGCCTTGTGTGATGAGCTTACCGTGAACCATTGTGATGACCCCTAGAATTTGCCCCGTTGGTCCGGTTGAGTAAGTGATGCAATCTCTAGATATGATGTTAGGAAACTTAAAAAGTGTGAAACAATTTGACAGTATACCTCTTTTGTGGCCTACCTTGTGAGTGTGTGAACTCCTTTTGAGCACCCTTTGAGCCGTAGCCTTTTATTGGAAGAAACTTGATAAAAATATAACCTTTCTTGATCAAATAACCATAATCCTCATGATTTGTGGTTTATTTGAATAGCCAACTTAGGCCGAAAGTCTAAGTTTGGGTGTGGTAAAAAGAGAAGGTAAATCAAGGAGTTCAAGAGAGTCCCCTTTTCCCATGTTTTGAGAAAAATGGAACCCCTCCATACAAAAAAAATGAAAAAGAAGAAAAGAATGAAAAAGAAAAAGTTGCGAAATAAAGTTGTGAAAATGCAAAAAAAATGGGGTTTCCAACAATCCATGAATATTGAATAATGGGATATGCTTGTGAGCACGAATGAAAAATGATGAAGAAAATGAAAGGAAGTGTTGTTCACACCATATCTCATGAGGACTATAGCAATTGAGCCTAAATGGTCATACCTTTGCACTCAGCCCTATTACAAGCCTTGAAAAGACCTTTTTGATCTTGAGTGAGCTGAAACAATTGTTGGTTGGAAAATACAGGCAAACCATGGGTGAAACCATACATTGTGTTTATCTTTGTGAGTGTGAGCGTTGCATTTGATTCAGGAGCTTTATATTATGAACCATTGTGTGTGAATATGGAATCATTCTTTGTGTGAGGGCATTTGAGTACCTTTGTTGAGCTTGAACTTGCATCTGAAACAAGTATTGTGAGCTTGAGATTCTTTGATAATTGTGAGTCACAACTTGACTCTTTGAGTGCACAATTGATCTTTGCATGAGTAAGTTGAGTCTTTTTGTGTGCATTCATGATTTAATCTTCTGTAGCACTGTTTAAGACATCCTTTTTGAATCGCTAAACTTTAGTTTTACTTGAGGACAAGAAAAAGTTTAAGTTGGGGGTGTTGATGAGTCCACAATTTGGACTCATTTAGGGATTCATTTGAATAGATTTAGTGTCCTCAAATGCATACTTTGTACCAATAACTGATGTAAATCCTTAAATTTCAGGTATTTGGTTTGAGGAACAAAGCATGGACACTAATGAGCAAAAAGGAACAAGGAAGCTGAAAAGACGAAGAAAAGAAGGGCTGAGGATCGCCTAATCCATTGGGCGAATGGCCGAATGGCCTTGGACTCGCTTAATGTTCCAGTGTGCCAAGCCTTGAAGGAGAATATCAAGTCGGCGAATCACCGAATGGTTCCGCGATGCAGTGACCTATTGCCCAAAGTTACAGAACTTGAAGATGTTGAAGGCCAAAACAGAAAGGCGATGGAATTGACCAAAGGGCGGATCGCCAAGTGGATCGGTGATCCCAACTTACTGCACCGAATGGACCTTCGCAACACACTTTTTGACAACTATAAATACTTGTTTTAATTTTTAGATTAGATATCAAAAATTTTAACATTCAGTAGTTGTTGAAGTTTAGAGCTTAGAACTGAATAGAGAGCCAATTTTTCCTTAGCTTTGAAGGATTGAAGATTTCCATTTCTAAGAAATTGGAAGTGGGTGTTGAAGATTCTTCATCTTAAACCTTTGTAAAGACTATATCAATCCTACCCAGTTGATGGAAACACAACTTGGCAACGATTTATGCCTTTTACTATGTCTAGCTAAAACTCCATTTCTTGGGGTGTGATTATGTGATTATGGGTTTATCTAATTGCTGCGTATTATTAATTAATTGTGTATTTGTTGTTTAAAAGTGATTTCTTTCAGTAATTATGGCTGAAAAAAATGTGTTGTAGTTGGAAATATGATCTTAACTTCATTTTTTTGGATTGCTCGAGAGAGAGGTTTTAAAACCAAATTTACTGAATCGATGGTTTGTGGGTATTGGGTTGTCATAGGTTCAGCTTGAGAAAGTGAACCCTAAACCCTTTTCCACACATTCTGCTCGAGAGAGGGAATGGACTTAAGCAAAGGTTGTGCCTCATTGCTGCTTATTGGTGTTCGAGAGAAACCAATTTGATGCGGGGAAAATTGTTCGAGAGAAAGTTTTCCCCCACTAAAGTCTAGCTTATTCACTATTTGCAGTTGTTTACTATTAATTGCAATTACCCGATTGTTTACCTTAGCCCATAATCCTATCATATCCCAAGAATCCCGTCTTTATATTCGTATCTTTATGTTATTTACTGTTTTAGTTGATAATACAAAACCCCCTATTGATATTTGACACTTGTGTCACCTATAATTTAAATGACGTTTTTATTGGTAAATATTTTTAGTTAGGATTAACTTGAGCATATTTATGCTTTTCTATTGATTCTTGAGTACGAACCACTCCCTTGGGACTCGACCCCAACTCACTACTTGGGTTATATTACTATTGAACGTCGTTGATGCTTAGTATTGGATGAAGTATCTTTCATAGCGTTCATTTATACAAATGGCACGCTGCCGGGGAATGGTGTTACTTGAGAATTTTTAGTTTGTTTTTGTTAGTTAAAGTTATACTTACTTAATTTTTAGTTTTGTTTGGGTTGTTTGTATTGAAACATGAAAAATGAGTGTGAATGGTGACCAAATGGACCACCCCCTTTTGGGATTTTTGAATCTTAGGGATAACCTCCTAACGTTCTAGCAATTAAGGAGTGAGACTATCCATGAGATGTGGCCGAGGTTTAAGGCATTATTGCAGCAGTGCACAATTCATGGAATGTTTCTATAGAGGTCTTGGCCCCAAAAATAGAAGCGTTGTTGATCAACTTTTTGCAGGTTGTTTGATGCAACCCAATGAAGTAGTAGCCCAATTCTTTGCTGGCATGATTAAAGCCAATAAGGAAATAGAAAAAGAATGAGCCGCATTGCTGACTCAGTTGGATGTCTTGTCCAAGAAGGTCAAGGAGTTAGAGGCAAGGTCCAACAACAAGGACAAGTACCTTCCCCCTCACGAGTGTCAAAATTTAAGGAAGCAAGAGGGTGGACAAAACGAAAAGGTCCTCTCACTTATTCTACACAAAATCGAAGAACAAGATAGAGTGTTGAATGAGGTAAAAGAGAATGTCTTAATGCTTAATCAGACGATAACCTCTCATTCCATGATCATTCAGCTACAAGACGCCCAGATAAATCAAGTGTTATCGTCTCTCTACCTACAACATAAAGAGGGTTGCCTAGTGATATTATGGCCGACCCAAAAAATGAGTTTTGAGCGTGGACTTGCATCGTGCCATGACATTAACTAAGGTGCTGCTTGGGAGGCAACCCAAGATCCTTTTATTGCTTTATTTTTATTTTGGTAAATAATTGTGTGTTGATTGTGCAGGTTAAAGTGTGGAAAGTGTTTGAAAAGTGCAGGTTGGCGAGCAAATAGTCCAGTCGGTGCATCACCGAAAAGGTCAGCGACCGCGACCTAGACCGCCATTGGACTCAAGACAACTTTAAATTGGAGTCTGTAAAACTCGGTGAGTCCAGGAAATTTTTGGTGAATCGCCGACTAGGTCGGGCGATCCCAATCCAATCCGCCATTTGGACCCCCTGATTAACTGGAAGTCTTGTAAAATTCGGCCAGGTAAGTGACCACTCGGCATGTCACCGAGTGGTTCGGCGAGCACAACTAATGTCACTGAATGGGCTAGGACCGGATGGTTTTTATAAGGCCAAAGGTTCAAATTTTCAAACTCTTCACTTTCGAAGTTCACAAACTCACATCCGCACTTTAGTTTCTATATTTTTCTATTTTTTAAGTATTTTAGTTGTTGATTTATACTCGAGATTGGGAATACTTTGCCGCTTAGCATTTCAATATCAATTTAATCGGCATAAAAGGTTGGTTTTCCGAACCCCGAGTTTATTTTTATCAAAGTTGTACTCATTTGCAACAATATTATCTTATTGACATGTGATGGGCCTCTCTGATAGGATTAGAATGTATAAATAGTTGTTTTAATTCGATAATCCTGCCCGTAATGTTTTTACTGTTTAAATCCCATAATTATGTTTGCTAAAATGAATTAAATTTCATGGGGTTGTGCTTGCATGTCATTGGGTTTAGTTGGGTGAAGAATTAGTAGCCCGTATTTGTGCCAAATGACGTAATTTGCCCAATGATAGAACGGATGACATCATTTTTAAGGGAAAAAGTCGTCAATTGGCCAAATTTGGCAAAGCCGGGCGAAGTCTGACTATTCCGGGGTGATGGGTGGTATGGGTCTTGCTTTAATTTGACTAGTGCATGCTTTGATTTTGTTTTCGAGGGTTGTGGGGTTGAATTCGAGAAGTTGGGTTGAAAGTAAACACGTTGGGTCATTTGGTGAGCTGGGTCGAGCTCACCGAACCACTCAGCGGTTCGCCGAAGGTCCCCATCTAGCCTTTAATTTCATCCCTTAATTGATGTTGGGTTCTGTAACTTTCGGCGAGAAGCCTGAGGTCACCAAAGACACTCGTCGACTTGCCGAAAGTCTTCTTGATCTCCCGTTGTCTGCATCCCTAAACCCTTTTTAGCACTGTAACTTTCGGCGGGAGGACCGTTACTCGTCAAATAATGTCGGCGATTCGCCGAAAGGCCTACCCATCGCTAAGTTGTCAATTTTTTTTGAAATTATAGAACCTATCCTTTTGGCGAGCCCTATCTAGCTCGCAAAAAAGATTTGGTGACTCGCCAAGTGGTTCGGCGAGTCTGTCTGCAACTATTTTATGTGAATTTAATTAATATGTTTCAAAAAAAAATTGATGTTTTGCAGATATGGTACGAACAAATAGAGACATGCCACCCCGCAAAAGAATACGAGGTATGACTATAAATAAAGGGGGATCAAATCCTCCAAAGAAGGGTAAACAAGAGCCTCATCTGGGTGACAAAGGCAAGGGCAAGAGCCCCATATCCTATAGGGTGACTACTGGTTCCCAGGCTGCTTTATATGACCCTAAGGATGACCAGCCTCTATTGTCCCGGCGGTCTGAGCTCCGAGCCAGATCTCGCCTTGAATCAGCTAAAGTCCATCTAGTTCCCATATCAGCAGACTCGATATCAGCTTCGGCACCTCTTGTCGCTCCTGTGCCACTTTTCACTCCTCCTCCCAGACTTCTGAACCAGTTAAAAGGTGTTGGCATGCGAACCATCTTAGTGGAGAAGTAGCTCTCAACAGATGGCGTGGAAGGCAATTACTCAGATGTGAGGGACACCTTCCACTACCATAGTTTTGATCAGTTTATGAGGCCCCGAGGCCCTTACATTCCTTCATGGGTCCAGGAGTTCTATACAACCTACGGTGACTTGGTCCCGAACAGCAAGGAAAAGGTAGGCGAGTTCAGACCGGTGAAGTCTGTCATGGTACGGGGAAAGAAAGTTGGGTGCAATAGTGAGTACATAAACACTATACTGGGTATAGCTCGGTAGTCTACGCACCCTTATGATGGATTGTCGGTTGCTCAGTCCTTAGATGATTTGAAAGGCTGGTTGGCACCTTTGATTTCCGATACCACCCCGAGGTGGATCGATGCGGGATTCCCTAGTGAGAAGAGGGCTTGAGTGTTGCTGCCCGGTTCTAGTTTAGCTTTATCAGCAGCACCATTATGCCATCCCAGAATGAATCTGTCCTCCGCCATCCTGAGGAAGAATGCCTTCGGTCTATCATATCCCGGGGAGCATCGACATGGGACTTCCTATTAAGCAGGAGATGGCCATGAGGGCCAAGAAGAGGCAAACCTGTTGGCCATTCCCAGTCCTGATCACTGAATTATGTCGGTGTACTAAAGTGCCCCATGACGATACGAGAGATATTGAGGTTACCCCGTCTTCCTCCACTAACATCCGGCATATTGAGGCCGAGTATACTTGTGGGGAGGCTGATAGGAGGAGAGCAGCTCCAGGAGATACTTCTCCGGAGGTTGATATTGATTCTATACCTGAAGAGGCATCTTTACCTACTCTGGCCTTCAGGTACTTCTGCATCTACTTCTTCTTCACATGTTCCAGGCACATCCACTTCCTCCCAACAGACCAAGATTACTCAGGCAATGATCCTGAAGATGGGTCATCTAGCCCATTCAGCTAATGTGAGGGATACCAGACTTGAGAGAAACGTCCCTCTTATGATTGAGGCTTCCATTTTAGCTACCCTAACCCCCTTCAGACTTCTATTGACACTCTCACCACGAGAGTCGAGGCTTTTCAGAGCAGGCAGAGGAGACCTCAAAGGTTACGACTTAGAAAGCCAAGGTAGCAGACTTGAGGAAAGACATAGACTATCTGAAGTCTACCGACTTCACTTCATTATTAGAGGCTGCTGATGATTTGGATGCTCCTGAGACTTCAGAGATTCCATCGGCTACCGCCGAAGATGTACACAGGGATGTGGCAGCAGTTGATGAGTTGGATGCTGAGACCGACGAATAGCACGTAGTGATATGGGAAGAGAGCATATATGGAGACTTGTCGTATCTTGAGGAGATGATCATGCAGTCGGTGATCCATACTTCACTGACCGAGACTTCTATGGAAGCTCTTATTGGGTCTGGTACTTTTGTTCCTTTCGAGGTGACTCCAGGCACTAATGCGCAAATTTAGATTGATGCACCAGGAACTGATGCCCAGACAAATGGAGCAACTGATTAGATAGGACCCCTCTTTACCTCCTTCTATGTCTTTCTTTATTTTGACTTGTGGATAATTTATTTTGTTTGCATTGGAGGACAAATGACTTTATTTGTGGTGCGGTGAGGCCCACCTTTTATGTGACCTTTTGTGAATATTGACGTTTTATTTATATGTTGGGTTTTGAGCTGAAATTGTGTTTTATACACTCCATTTTGTGGATGTTTGATCATGTGGCTTAATGTTTAATTGTAAATGATTTTTGACCCCTTTCGGAAAAAATTTCCACCTCTTGTTTGTGATGAATATGGTTGTTCTTTTCCAAATTTGATTGTCATTTTTTATCAATACCGATGACTTGAATAGTGCTCATAATCGAACAAAAATGAATGTGCGGCTACGATGAGGCCAAATGAAGTTGCATAAACAATATGTGAACTCTCTGCATATCATTGTGACTAGCCAAGTATCTAATAGAGTCTCTTGTGAAGAACATTGCACACTAGCGAAAGTATGGAGTCTTGTTTGTCATTGGTGTCAATGCCTTGTGTAATGAGCTTACCGTGAACCATGTGTGATGACACCTAGAATTTGCCCCGTTGGTCCAATTGACTAAGTGATGTAATCTCTTGATATGATCTTAGGCAACTTTAAAGAGTATGAAACAATATGACATTTTACCTCTTTTGTGGCCTACCTTGTGAGTGTGTGAACTCCTTTTGAGAACCCTTTGAGCTTTAGCCTTTTCTTGGAAGAAACTTGATAAAAACATAACCTTTCTTGATCCAATACCCATAATCCTCATGATTTGTGGTTTGTTTGAATAGCCAACTTAGGCCAAAATCCTAAGCTAGGGGTGTGGTGAAAAGAGAAGGTAAATCAAGGAGTGCAAGAAAGTCCCCTTTTACCCATGTTTTGAGAAAAATGGATCCCTTCCATACAAAAAAAAATGAAAAACAAGAAAATAATGAAAAAGAAAAAGAAAGAAAAAGTTGCGGAATAAAGTTGTGAAAATGCAAAAAGAAATGAGGTTACCAACAATCCATGGAAAGTGAATAATGGGATGACTTGTGAGCACGAATGAAAAATGATGAAGAAAAGGAAAGGAAATGTTGTTCACACCACATCTCATGAGGACTATAGCCATTGACCCTAAATGACCATACCTTTGCACTCAGCCCCGTTACAAGCCTTGAAAAGACCTTTTTCATCTTGAGTGAGCTGAAACAAATGTTGGTTGAAAATACAGGCAAACCTATGGGTGAAATCATACATTCTGTTGATGTTTATGAGTGTGAGCGTTGCATTTGATTCTAGAGCTTTGTATTATGAACCATTGTGTGTGAATATGGAATCATTCTTTGTGTGAGGGCATGTGAGTACCATTGTTGAACTTGAACTTGCATTTGAAGCAAGTATTATGAGCTTGAGATTCTTTGATATTGGTGAGTCACAACTTGAATCTTTGAGTGCACAATTGATCTTTGCATGAGTAAGTTTAGTCTTTTTGTGTCCATTCATGATTGAATCTTGTGTAGCACTGTTTGAGACATCCTTTTTGAACCGCTGAGCTTGAGTTTTACTTGAGGACAAGAAAAAGTTTAAGTTAGGGGTATTGATGAGTCCACGATTTGGACTCATTTAGGGCTTCATTTGAATAGATTTAGTGTCCTCAAATGCATACTTTGTACCAATAACTGATGTAAATCCTTAAATTTCAGGTATTTGGATTGAGGAACAAAGCATGGACACTAATGAGCAAAAAGGAACAAGGCAGCTGAAAAGACGAAGAAAAGAAGGCCTGAGGATCGCCTAATCCATTGGCCAAATCGCCAAATGGCCTTTCCCTCACCTAATGTTCCAGTGTGCGAAGCCCTGAAGGAGAAAATCAAGTCGGCGATAGAAAGGAGAAGTCGGTGAGTTGCTAAACGGTTCCGCGATGCAGTGCCATATAGCCCAAAGTTACAGAACTTGAAGATGTTGAAGGCCAAAGCAAAAAGGTGATGGAATTGACCAAAGGGCAGATCGCCGGGTGGATCAGCGATCCCGACTTACTGTGTCGACTGGACCTTCGCAGCACACTTTTTGAAAACTATAAATACTCGTTTTAATTCTTAGCTTAGATATAAAAAAAATTAACATTCAGTAGTTTTTGAAGTTTAGAGCTTAGAACTGAATAGAGAGAATATTTCCTTAACGTTGACGATTTGAAGATTTCCATTTCTAAGAAATTGGAAGTGGGTATTGAAGATTCTTCATCTTAGACCTTTATACATACTATATCAATCCTACCCAATTTATGGAAACACAATTCGGTAACGATTTTTACCTTTTTACTATGTCTAGCTAAAACCCCAATTCTTGGGGTGTGATTCTGTGATTATGGGTTGAATTAATTAATGGGTATTGTTAATTGATTGTTTATTTGCTGTTTAAAGTGGTTTCATTCAGTAATTGTGGTTGAATTTAGTGGATTTTAATTGCAAATACAATCTTAAGTTCGTATTTCGGGCTTGCTCGAGAGAGAGGTTTTAAAACCCAAATTACTGAATCGATGGTCTGTGGGTATTGGGTTGTCATGGGTTCATCTCGAGAGAGTGAACCCTAAACCCTTTTCCACACATTCAGCTTGAGAGAGTGAATGGACTAAAGCGAAGGTTGTGCTTCATTGCTGCTTATTGGTGTTCGAGAGAAACCAATTTGATTCGGGGTAAATTGTTCGAGAGAAAGTTTACCCCCACTAAAGTTTAGATTATTCACTGATTTGCAGTTGTTTACTATTAATTGCATTTACCGGTTGTTTACGTTAGCCCATAATCCTATCACATCCCAAGAATCTCATCTCTATATTCATATCTTCATGTTATTTACTGTTTAGTTGATAATACAAAACCCCCTATTGATATTTGACACTTGTGTCACCTATAATTGAAACCATGTTTTTATTCATAAATGTTTTAGCTATGATTAACTTTAGCATATTTATGCTTTTCTATTGATTCTTGAGTACGAACCACTCCTTTGGGATTCGACCCCAACTCACTAGTTGGGTTATATGACTATTAAACGATCGATGATGCTTAGTATTGGATGAAGTATCTTTGATAGTGTTCATTTATCAGGACTCTAGAGCCGACCAACCCCTTTAGAAAAGTCATGATCTGCTGAGTTATCACTTGGTCTGAGGGAGGAAGGCATGTAGTCTCAGCCCGTGCATCCTCCTCTAGTCCAACATCCTCCTCGTATTCGATCTCCATATTCTCTTCCACCTCTTCTTGGAGTGAAGGAGGGGTCTCTTCCCTGGGAACATTCTCAATTGGGGCTCCACCCATGGCTGGTTCTACCCTTTCTCGGCCTTTGTCGCATCCTCTTCCTCTACCCCTACCTCGGCCACGGCCTCATGTTGCGGGCTCCTCTATTGGCTTATTGATGGGAGCTACGGGCCTGACGCCGTTGTATCGCGTGTTAACCATATTTGGACAGAAGAGTAAAGGAGATTAGATACCATTTGAATCACCAGATACTAATTTGAATCAACTCATAGCACGAAAAGGAGAAGAAGACACAGAGATTTTCCTAAAGTCATGTAGCCTCTCGAAGAAAAAAACAAATGTCTTTGTACCGTTCCGCAAGACTCTACTAGACTCATTTTGGTACAATGAGATCAATGAACCTGGGGTCTCATACCAACCTTATCACAACCCAGACTGCCGAGATTAGCACCCACACTAACCCTCCGGTGGGACCCAACTAAAAGACTTAAAGAAACTATACCATTAAAAGATACGGAAGAGGATTTAAATAATGAATTAAGTACTGAGTTCCCCATAAACTCAGAAGGTTTAACAAAACAACCAAGCCTAAACCTCACGGAAATTCAACCCCTAGACCTGAAAGTCATTGTATCAAAACTCTACTAATCAATAAGTCTGACAAAAAGGGGGTGCAACCCCAAAAATTAAACATACGTAAAAGTCTAAATAGATAGTCTGAGTCCAAAAATAATGAACTAAACTAATGAAGGATCTATGGCAACTAGAAAGAACTGGTTCACCCTCAAATCCGGTCTCGGTGAATGATCTCCTAACTGAGGTCTGTCAGTAGCCCCGTGAAGATGCCATGTACTCAACAAAGAAAGAGCAAGTGCAGTATCAGTACACGAAACCACAGTGTCCAGTCAGCACAACCACAGCCACAATCACACCTATAATGAATAGTGCACATAGTCACACGGTCAATTAACAAGTTCATAGCATGTAATGGTTCGTACTTAATCATTTCCGTAGATTTGATTCATATTTCTCTATTCACATACATGCATGCATATAATGAAGCAATTAACAGGCATATATAACACAACAGGAAGTCGAACCATCACCTACCTCGAAACCAAGCCTGAATACTCCTAAGACACTTGACTCTTCCCTTTCTGGAGTCTTACAACTTGGTCTTGGTCTAAAATAATTAATTAATGCAAGGATCAATAAACAAAGCCTAATTTACCCGAATTATATCAAAATATCAACCCAAGGCCAAACTCATGATCTTAATGCACATCTAGGGCTTTTTCCCAACATCAACTTTAGGCCAAAACCCTTGTAACATCCGACAATTTAAAATGAATATGAAGAAGCTTGAAATTGGAAGTAGTCATTTTTGGAAAAAAATTCAGAATCTGGAAATTCGGCCAAGTGTGGAAATCAGTGAGTTTTTGGCCAACTTTGAGCAGTCATAACTCCTAGCTCAGGATGATCCAGGAGTAGTTCCAGTTATGTTTGGAAAGCCCTTGGAACGATCTTTCCAACGCCACCAATTTTGCTCGATTCTGAGTTCGTATGAGCGAGTTATGCCCTTTGAAAGTTGGGTAGTTGGCAGGGAGTCCATCCGGAAATTTAAGGGCATTTTGGTCTTTTCACAAATCATTTCTTTTGAGGTTATATTGTTGTGTTAGGCTGATTGTGGATCATTTTTGTTCCATTTTAAAAGAGTAAGAGTTAGGGTTCTTGAG
>JAJOOR010021363.1:0-18995 GCA_036250505.1 Solanum acaule | reverse complement strand
CCCCCCCCCCCCCCCCCCCGTGCTTCTCATTTAGTATGCCACCTCGTTTATGTCACAAGCACTAAAGCATACGATCCATCCCAAGGGCCAGTGTTGACTGCTGCTGATAGACAAGCCCGGGATGACAGCTAGATGGGTCGCATATTTGGAATGGTTGAGCAACAACTGTGGATTGGTGGTCGTCCGGTGACTGAGGACGAGATGGAGACACTAGCAGAGCGTTACCCGTTGATGGATATCGCAATGTACATGTGTCAGATGTCCCCAACATTCCCAGAACCCATTGATGATGATAATGCCACTGCTGATGAAGAGGATGGCTCAGATGAGGATGCGTCAGATGATGTTGGCCCCGGAGATGATGAAACCGATGCGGGCGATGGAGATGGTAGTGCAGCCTCAATGGCTGTGGATTTTTCCACCAATGTGGCAACCCGCTGAATGGAAGCACGTGGCCTAGAGGTTGACAGGGAGTTCTCTTTACCTTTTCACTTTGTTTTACTTTGTACATTGGGGACAATGTTTTGTTTAAGTGTAGGGTGGAAGTTGAACTTTGTGGTGTATAGTTTATTGCTTTATCGAGTCTTTTTTCTTTTTAGGGGTTCCACAACTTTTGTTTTTGGTTCTTTTCCTGAGGATAGTCCCATTGAATCGACTAGGACTAGTTTGATTAATTTTGTTGAGTCTTACAGTCGTATAGGAGTGACGGTTCCCGATGATGGATGGATGACGACCGTCTTAAGGGAAAATTAGTCACTAAGAGTAGAGAAGTTGGAAACCGACCTTTTTGGGTACTTTCAAACCTTGTCTTGATAGTTGGCTAGACGCTATGGGTGGTGACACTTTGTTTGCAATAGTGAGATGGTGACCTTGAAAACAAACATAATCTCTTTTTTTTTTTACTCTGAATGAAAAATAAAAAAATACGGGCTTAATTGTGTGGAAACACCATAATGCATTTTATATGAGCATGCTACAAGTGTTTGTGTCCTTATGCGTTGTGATGCCATATGTGGAGAGTATTTTCTTAGTTTTTGCATTGAATAACATCTAGAACTTCCCCCAAGTGTGCCTAATGTGTAACTTGTGTGATTTATGGACTATGATTGAGGCGTTTCTTTGAATAGCCAAGTTTAAATCTTTTTGTGTGCCTCCAAATAAACTATCCCTAGTTAGCCCCATTGAGCCTTTTAGCCTTGATTTTGTTCTAACCTACTTAATTGAGCCAAATCCCTTTTATTGATACCATTAGTTTTGATCCCAAAGGTAATCCTTAATGCACTATGTTCAGATGAGAAAGTGAAACCAATGGTGAAAGTGAATAGGGTGAAAATTCTTGATTTTGTGGTAAAGAAAGAAAAGAGGTAGAAGAATGATGCCCCATAAGTTCCTAAATTTGTGATTGGCCCTGGTCCCTTGGACATTGTGCACTTCAACTAAGGTTAAAAGCCTAAGTTGAAGGTGGATAATTCGGAAAATACCTTAATAATGGCCCTGGTCCTTACAAGGACAATGTGCACCTTAACTCGGGAGAAACCCATAAGTTGAGGGTGGCTATTGTTAAGTGTGAAAAAAAAGAGAAAAAAGGGGTGTGTACAAAATAAGGGCTCAAGTGAAAGAGAGGGCAAGGTGTTAAGTTCAATTGGAAAAATATGAAAAGGGATCAAAGGGAAAGAAAAAGTTGTGAATGTTAGCAAGAAAAGCAAAACATGTGCATTAGGGAGGTTGAGTCACTAATTTTACCCAAATGTATCCTCCCTTACCTAAAGCCGACATTACAACCGAATGAAAGTCCTCTTGATTCTATGAGTAACGCTTTGTGAAAATTAAAGTACACTAAGGGCAAGCTTATGGCATGTTAGGATATGTGAAAACTTCATTTGTGAGTGTGAGAGTAAATTTTATAAAAATGAGCCTTATGATTGAAATGCAATGTTGTTTGTGCGAAAGAAAAGTTATACTTAAATTGGTGAGGGCATTCATGTCACATGTTTGATGCATACTCTTGTTTGGTGTGTCTCTGTGATATTGCATTAGCCAGAAATTATTGAAGAAGAGTCATTCATCAAGGGTGTGAATTGTTGATTGGTAGACTATAATGAAGAGTGGAAATCTCTCTATGATATTGCATTAGCCTGAAATTATTGAAGAAGAGTCATTTATCGAGGGTGTGAATTGTTGATTGGTAGACTATAATGAAGAGTGGAAATTATTGCATGTAGTGTGTGCCACAAGATCATGATTAAATATGTTTGGCCGATTGTAAAGCAAGGTGAGGAATCCAAGGGTTAAGAGTGTGATTTGATAAGATAGAGTTTATTTGAGGACTAACAAATGTTTAAGTGTGGGGTAGTTATCTTGGGCATATTTATATGCCCAATTCTTACGAATTACCCATCTTTAACGTAAGTTAAAGAACATTCACTAATCTAACTAACATGTTTTGACTTAGGATTGCGGTGATTGCATACTAATATACATGATTAGATTTGTTTGCAGGGTTCCTAAGGAAAGTGATTGAATCATAAGAGAAAAGGAGTTGAAGACGACAAGACCAAGAGCTGGTGCGGCTCCCCAGTATCACTGGCGCAGCAAGGGCGCGACGCGCTAGGCCCAAGAGTTCAGAGGCTCCATTCTAGCGCACTGGTAGTGCGGCGCACCAGCCAGCCAGGCGCGACGCCCCAAGGCTTGGCAGATGTTTGGCGAAAAAATGATTTAAATAGGAATCCTTATTGGATTAGGTTTGGACTATAGTTTTCCTAAATTCTATAAATAGACCCTTAGGGCTAATTTGTTGGGAGTTCGACTTTATTCTGGTGTGCAAGAGCAAAATCCAAGTTTTGTAATAGGTTTCAATTCTCTAACTCTTCTTTATTTTAGAAATCGCATGATCAATTATATTTGTGATTTTTGAATAGTATGATTGGCTAAATGCCCTAATTCTGGGGTTGTAGCTACGGATTGATTGTTGAATATTAAAGGTTTTCAAATTAATTCTTGGTTATCGTTTAAAGTTACTTTTATATTCTTGTTTTAGTATTTTTTGATTGTCCATCTAGAGATAAATATATTGTGTATTCTTAAAATCGAGAGAGGATAAGGTAGATAGACCAAAGAATATAGAAAGCTCGATCATCCATTGAGTTGATGTGTGTTCAGGAGTGACGCCCGGACGAACAACTTGCTTGGTTACGAAACAAGATGAAATATAAATGCTCGCCAGTTAGGCCTGTTATCCCCATTCAACGATGTAGTTAAACAGCTAACTGGAATAGGCGACTCGAGGTCGAGAGACCCGACTCATACAATTAACCCTATAAATCAGTAACTTAATAACCGAAATTATTTCATTGCCTGAGATATGATACATGAAATTCAATGCATGCTGCAGCCCTGGAATTGTCTTTTACTTGCTTGAAACATCAATTTGAAATCATTCGCACTAGTTACTTTTAGTTATTGCATAAATCGTAGTAGTAGTTAAAAATCGTCAAACTCTTTTTAAAGGTTACTTCTGTTTAATTGTGGAATTAAGTTACTAAGTATAAGTTGATCATAAGTCCCTTGGGAACGAAAACTCGTTTCTAAAAGAAACTATATTACTTGAGCGACCACGTACACTTGCGTGTGCAATTGGGAGCAACATTAATCAACGATGAGATCTTGAGTATTGTTCACTAGTACTGTCATTTTTCAAATTTTTGTGTTTGATATGTTATTCTACTTTTTCTTTGAATTGAGGAATAGTAAAACTGCAAGAATTGTCAACTATAGGCTGATTTTCTGCATTTGGAAAAATCTTAGGAACCTACTCACTTTGTCTACTAACATTATCAGACTCATTCATAATTTGATTTTTACGTGTTATCAACATGATTGATAACAAAGGTTTTATCTTTACTTTTACTTTAGTTTCAAGATGAGATATTGCAGCCATGTTTAAGCAAGTAAATCAGTAGTATTTCACTTCTAAAAGGTATGTTTTGAACTCCCTCTTCATATATAAGATTATAATGGTGTGTTGACACCATTTAGTAAAATGCTCACGAAATTGTGTCCAGAAATTGAGAGTTCTAAAAAACTTATTATTAGAGCTCAAAAAAAATTGAGAGTTCAAGTTTGTATGTTTGTTTTTTCATGCTATTCATTTCTTTTTCTTTCCATTATTTTCTTTGAATTTAAAATTTTATATCATATAAAATAATATCCCCTTCATATTTTGAAAGTAATACCATTCACCTTTATTAAGGTCCCTGTGACCAAATTCCTTTGTGATAGAAACTGTTATCTATTTAGTAAACAGTAAGGTGAAAATGTAGCATGTACCTAAGAGAGTATCAATGAAATCATATTTATCACAATGTTATTACTTTTTTGCTTGTCATCAATATACGGCAATTGCTACATCTAAACATAAAAGTAGTTGTGCTCTTGAACATAATTAAGTGGAGTTAGTAATTTGTTATAGTTTATGAAATATGATGAGGAAGCATTCTTCCATGTCTACATTTGATATTTCAGATTTAAATAATAGTTACTTGACTACAATTAAGTTAATTTATTCATTAGTGGTGAGTTTACATCTTCTTTTCTATGATTAATGAACAATTCAAATAGAAGAGGTAAAAATGCTGATTCTTGTGACTTTAGATAGTTCACGCTTTATTACTTTTTTGAATTTAATTAGTTTCCGAAGACCAAATATCATTCTATGAAAATATGAAGGCCAAAATGTTATTTTTATAGATTGTTTATATTATATCCAAATATGATTTTCTTATAGTAATTTGATTAGCATGTCATTCAAAAATGCCAGATAATCCAGTTATAGGTATAATGACTTTGACATCAGCTTGGTCTTGGATGATAAAACTCCTCCATTACATGTATGTGAACTCTCTTTCATTTCGTCTTTGTGATGGTTAGATTCTTTCTTTTCCTTATCATTCTTGCCTGAAATAAATATGTATTGGTGTTTTGTATAGAGATGTTGGAAATGATACATGGAGTTCTCTGTTTTTTTATATGTTAATTATTTGGTTAACACTGCTATGTCTAATTGTAGTACCAAAAGTAATGTAAATGATACTTTATACTTGAGATCATTTGATTGGATGTATATTTGATGTATCTTTCTGAAGCAGACATGTGTATTATGATTATGTTCATAGTCTTTGGTTGTTTTACTATCCGGATATCTATTCCTTCATCTTCTTTGTTTCCCCACTTTTTTGCTCTCTTTTGGACTTCCCAATAGTTTTTCGAGCTCTCTTCATCTTCACAACTGGTGTTACAATATTCAGGTTTCCTCTCTCATCCTTGCCAACTCCTTCTCTCTTTTTTCAATCTTTTTTAGGGCTTTCTATTCTTGCCTGATTTGACCTGATGAGGTTAGTAGAGTAAGGTATGAGGGTGAAAAGGATATAACTCGGCTCTATTATTGAAAACAATGGTGAAATTTTACTATGAGTTCAAAAAATTACTTTACAAATTTCCAAGAACTGTCAAGTGTAAATTATAACAAAAAAAGAGGTACATAATGTTTTTTATCACTATAAAATTTCTTGTGCTTTTGGATCTTTTCTTACTTGATTCTACATACACATGTTCTTTTTTGAATATTTGGAGTCAAAATTCTTGATTTTCTCCATAACGGCATTCTTTGGGAGGTCATGAGGAGATCTGAGAGGGCTGTAGCGGGCCGGAATTCATGTTTTAGAGATTTTTCCTCTCTTCCTAATTTCTTTAACACTATGGATTAATATTTTCAAAGGTTAGTAATATATTTCTGTTCAGTCAATTTTTTTTACCTATTACCTTGTTTTCTAGACTAGATTCGAGTGGACAAAAAAAAGTTATTTTAGCTCTTCCTAAAAATAAGAAGCAATGTATATTATTCTAATTTTGAAGAGTAAACTGAAGACAAAAAATAATTGGGCTTGCAGTAAGGGCAATGATGCATATAACATGAGGTGATTGTTTCCTAAAATTCTATGTTCACTAGGAGAGAATATGAAACAGGTTTTTATTAATACTTTTGTTTTAAGTACTTTATTATCTGTGTATTAGTGTGGTGAACATGTAAATTACTATGTTTGGAACTATAGTTAGAAGCATCTATACTTTGATGATAACTGAAGAAAGTTATATTTCGTTGTTTCTAGCTAATTGTGATTTCACTGCTAAAATATTTAATAATTTGACTGTTCCAAGCATTTATAGTATAGAGCTATAGGAGGCATCATGGACCTATTGAAAGAAATGTCATATTTCTAACAATGTGATACTGAAGCAGTATTCAAGTAGAACAAGGAACTTCTTCTTCCAAACAAGCGACTCCTATATAAGCAACCATCAGTGTTTTCAACTTTTCTCTCGACTTTTTACTAAGAGCTCCACGCTTCTACAAGAGTTTGAGACCACTTGTTATATCATGTGGTAGATTGGGGTGTATTTAAGTTAAGTTAGTCAAGTAGAGGAGTGTTTTTAAGGCTAACAATAGTTTGAGCATGAAACTAATAATTCACGCCAAGTTCAAGATGTTAATACTTCTCTCTTCTTTATATTGCATTATGAGAATAGCATTTCAAATTTCACCGCAATAACACAAGATAAGGTAAATTAATACCAATGACTTTCTTTGTAGGAGTTGAATTCTTAGTGATAAGTAGATAACTAAGCAGTAAAGATATCCTTAAAACAATGCTCCACTACGAATTTGTACCTAGCTACTCATAACAATGCACATAATTTTATGACATTCATAGAATTAGGCTTTTAGTATAAATATACTAACTCACAAAAAAGCTATTGTTAAGAATATGACGCGTAAATGATATGTTGTAACTTTTTCCAGGGATCTTCATATGAGACATGCATCTAACTGCCACCTAAGTCACTTGAGTTGTGGGTATACGAGGTTAGACCATACTTAGAAAACATTATGCTTTTAGTGTTGATTCAAATGAATCTAAATAAGGAATTTTTATTCAATCATTATTTAGAAATAATTTTTGCTGAATTCTACCTACTTCACATGTACATGAAATGAATGTGTTGGTTACTATGAAATGAATGATGAACAAGACCTACACAATTGTGTACTATAGGTTGTTGTTGATATCAAATGATAACATTAACTGATCTTTTATGAGAAACCCATCAATGATTCAACATCTTTTTTATGACTTCTAAAAGTTCATACATTTGAATTGCATAAGTTTGCTTCGATAAGTTCATATATCTGATTTATGTGGGTTGCTATGCAAATAATTTAACTTGCTGCTTCAATGATCAATCTCAGTGAATAGTTGAAGAGGTTCCTACAAAAATTAGAGAAAATCCAAGAAGAAGGCCTTTGTGAAGTATTCCAAGAAATATGAGACTAATGAAGGTAAAAAAAACATACAAGCATTGATTTTATGCTTGTGTCATTCACGTATTGGCTTACTTAGGTACAAAATCTGAATGTCATCCCTCATAGATTTTTTTTTGTGGGAGGGGAGGGATGACTTGTATCCACTTTTGTTGTATATATAGAATGTATTTCAATTAAATAAACTCATGCTTTCTCCAGAATTTTAGTTTAGACCAAAGTTCAAGTTCGATCTGTGATACTGGGATGTCGTAAGAATTAGTTTCTACTTGATATTTGCATCTCTTAAAGTTAAATAAGTTGATACTTGCATGTTATCCTCTTTCGCTAGGCAAAACATCTGCATTCTTTCTAATCCACATATACTGGTTATTTATGCAATGAATTTGTTGATCTTATAGGGCTTAACGACATGATCAAGTCAACAAGAGATCACTTACCAGACATTTAGGTTTGGCGCTGAATATTTTGATTGAGAAATAGTGTTGAGTACTATTGGTCTATGTCAGAGTGGAGATTTTTCTAATGTTAATATCTAAGGACTAATACATCGTGATTCTTATGCCTATAATGCTGTAGGAGCGTTGTGAATGTAAGAGAAACCCCGTGCTTCTACAATTTCAACAATAGTCATTATGTGCGTAATGAAGTAAGGAGAGTGAGGAAATGATTATTACCTTAGTATCATCATTTAGAAAGAAAAAGTGAGTTTTAGAGGGTAAAAAAGATAAATGCGACGAGAAACTCATTCCTCTCCCTCTTATTCTGTTTTGAATTGTGTGACGCCGCTAAGGCCTGAAAATTTATGTGGCTTCGTTCGTTTAAATTTCCTAATCCGGTATATTTGGGTATATGGGAAGTTGTAGTTTTGTGTGGTTCCCTAGGGTTTAAATTCTTTTTTGATGTTATCGAATCAGACAATGATCTTTTGTGACTGGCCTGTCTTTCCTTTCGTCCTCATAAAAGTTCGGGGACGAACAATGGGTAAATTGGTATCTATTGTAATGACATGACTTATCATTATTCAAAAGGCACCTTATGCGGAATCTCGAATTTTTTTGAAATACATTGTCAATTTAAAATTGGGGTGACACGACAAAAATCTCGAAATTTGAAATTGACCCCGACTAACTTCATCCTATCATAGTGGGAATATTCCCGTTATCGTGCATTGTAGTGGCCCGTCAGACGCTATAGCAGGGTTAGCGTGGTAGAAACTCGAAAACGTGAATTCTTTTAAGTTTTCTCCTCCCCCAAAGGTAAAATAGACGAAGGTTATACACCAAAAACTGCTTCAAGCTTGGGGACAAGGGAGGGGAGATATTATAGCACAAGGAGGTCAAACCCATGGACTTTTGATTTACGTCTATCAAGATTCGCCCCCACGGAGCCAGAAGCTCGTGTTTAGAGTTATTCGACAGTTGCTTGATGTCCTGATATGCTAGGATTAATTGAGTAGTTAGGCTTGTCTTTACTTGCATAATACCTTGAGAATTGTCGGGAGTTAGCATGTATGAGCCTTCGGGCGCAGAGTTTGGGCGTACGAATATGTGGATCACAGTTGTTTAGGGTGGTATGGTACTTTTATCATCTAACGAAAGTGAAATGTTCATTTTTTTTTAAAAATCTATGTAAAGGTATATTTGATCTTTTCCATAGATGAATTATTTTTTGACTTCTTTGATTATTATTATTTGAGTTTCTTATTTTTATTTTATATTTTTTCTTTTCATTCTTAGTGTAAACATAAGAGAAATAAAAAGAAAGAAGTGTGAATGAAAAAAGATTGAAAAAAAATTAAAACTAAGTTTTTGCGGCTAGTTGTAATTTAAAACTATTTTTTATGACTATATGGTAATTTAGTTTGTATATGTAATTTTTTTTGGGCATCTATGATACATTTATAAAAAATTTGTGAAAAAAATAAATTTAACCATCAAAATAATAAATTCAAATTAGTCGTTGAATAAAAAAAAGTAAAAGAAATATGTGTTAGAACTTAGGAGTAAATATACCCTATAAAAATAAATATGGGAAATTTGTATATAATAGCAAACTATAATTCAAATTAAATGCTATAAACATAGTTTGATTTAATTGTACCCCATAACAAACTGTTGCTATTTCGCCTCTTTCCCTGGTGGAATCTCGCTTGCCACTCTCGTTCTCGCTGGGCAGTCTCACTCGCCTCTCTCGCTTTTATACAAACACAAATGTATAAAATGCGTTTATGTTTGTATAAAGCGGGAGAAAATTGTATATATACATATATTTTCGTTCCCCTCTCTCCTCTCTCCCAGATCTCGCTCGTCACTCTCCCAGATATCGCTCGCCTCTCTCACTTTATACAAACACAAATGTATACATTGCGTTTGTGTTTGTATAAAGCGAGAGAAAATTGTATGTACAAATACAAATGCATATATTTTCGTTCTATACACTTATGATTATACAAATACGATCTCCCCCTGCCCAGTTTTCTTTTGTCTTTCTCTCTTTCTCGTTTTATATAAACACAGATTATACAATTGATTCTTTATATATGTATACCGAAACAGATTATACAATTGCTTCTTTTGTATATATGTATAGCGAAATAGCCATAACAAATATAAAGTTTGCTATGGAGCATAATTATGCAAACTATAGTTATAACATACAAATATGATTTTTATATTTGCTATATGTGAAAGTTGCTCAATAAATATAGCCATAAAAATATGTGTTAGAAATTAGGAGGAGGAAAAATGGTATATATTAGCCATTTGTGTAATATTAGAGGTAGGGGTGTACATGGCTGGGTTGATTTGGGTTTTTCAAATATCAAACCAAATAATTTGTGTCGGATTTTTAAATTTATAAATCAAACCAAACCAAAAAAAACTTGGGTTTTTCAACCTCTGGATTTTTCAGATTTTTTTATTTTTTTCGGGTTTTTCCGTTAAAGTATTCATAGAAACATACGATATGATTAATGACACTAAAATATTTCTTTAGTCCTACCAAACTACAACTATCTAAGGTGTTTCTTAAGAAAATAACACAAACTATGATATGATTAATGACACTAAAATATCCAACAAAAAAATTATAATGAAATCGCGTAAAACAAATATTATAAATTAATAAGTCATAATGAAAATGATCATAATTTTAAAATACTAAATTGTGCTAAAATAATTTTGATAAGTATTAGTTACATGACTAAATATTAAAGGAAATTAAAATTAGATTATGTATTTTAATTGTCTAAACTAATGTAAAATTAAAGAACAAATATTCAATATTATTGTCATTCTTAGTGTTGATTGATTTTTTTTTTGCATTACTATTAATTTGATTTTGATTTAAGCTTTATTATAATTATCAACATCTATGGACTACAATCTTTATTGGACTATTCAGAATTCTAAGTTTTAAACTTGAAATAATATATTAAAAAATAAAAACTATGAAAAGGTTTAAGAAATATTTAAAAATTATATCAAAGTAAATATTTTTATGTATAAAATAAAAATTTTAAATTATCTATATGACAGATTGGTTTGGTCTTAGGCTGATTTATTTTTAGTTAAAACCAAACTAACCCAAATATAGTCGGGTTTTTTTTTCCAATACCAAACCAAGTCAAAACAAACTACTAGTAGAGTTTTTTTTTCCGATTTGACTCAAATTGCGATTTAATTCAATTTTGTACACCCCTAATTCAAGAAATATATGACTCACTTTCGTAACATGTTTGCTTTTTTCTTTTTCCAAATTTTATAAATTAATGGCCAAACAGCCCTTTAACAAAGCACAATTCCGGCGAAAACAATATCTGAAATGCTCCACTTTTCACAGACATCATTTGGCGAAAACAATTTTTTTTTTTCCAAGTGGGATGACTGACTGATTCATCAATCATCATATCCATAGAGTAAATTAATGCACAAATAATTGCACAGTAGCAAATTTCTAGTTGTGGTGTTAAAAAAATGAAAAATATTGTTTTTTTTTTCTTCAGAATCTTGAATAGTGATGAGTGATGAGCTAGACAGATTCTTGGATTGACTACCCTTTTTCCCCATTTCAATTTCAGGTAAGTCTTTTGATTTCTTTGTGGGTCTGTGATTTAAGATTTGGTAAAAAAAAATTGAACTTTTTTCAGTTTGTTTAAATCTTGGATTTCTCTGTTTGGTTATAGTGTTTCACCTTATTGAGTTTGTTTTCCCCAAATGTGATAATATCATAAATTGTATAATTGGGTATTGCCTTATTCTTGATTTTGGTTTCATGCTTAAATGAAAATTTATGATTCCTTTTTACCCCTTTATCAATTATGTTTGTTAGGTTGTGGTTATGAAATAGCCTCCTAGGTAAGGGTAGGTAAGGGTAACTTGCCTACATCCTATGCGATCTCCAGACCCCACAAACTGTCACGACTCAATTTCTCAGGTCATGATGACACCTACTACACCCCACCAGTAGGTAAGCCTAACCCTTAGCCCGGAGCCTTAAGCAACGGACTACCAAGTGGAAGCCAACAACACGAAGCAAGAGCTTAGAACAAAGTAGAAAAATGATAATCAACAAAAACAATATAGGAACCATCCCAAGACCTGACATCAGTTAGTAGTTGAGCATCTAATCCAAAATAGGAGTACAAGGCTTTCACAAATACAAGACAAGTACATGTTGTCTCTGAATACAATATAAAGACTAAGCTTAGCAAAGCAACCGGAAACTGGTAGCTCTAGACAACAGGAGCTCACCCTAATCTCCGAAACCCCAAGCTGCTCCGCACGACTCTAAATCAAAGGCGATAACTCAACTGCAATCTATAGGGGGCATAAGTGTAGTATGAGTACCTTGAGTATGTTGTGGATTTACTTTTAATACATGAGCATTCATAGAAAGTCAAAGTAATCAAAGCTAGTATAGTTCTTTATTATGATCATATGATATTCTTCTCTCTCTTCTTTGGTGGTGCTAGTATTGATATGTTCAATACTGTATTTGCTTTGCATATTTGTTTTTTATATGCTTTACTTGAGCCGAGGTCTATCGGAAACAATCTCTCTATCTTCACAATGTAGGGGTAAGGTTGTGTACACCCCACCCTCCCCTAGACACCACTTGTGGGATCACATTGAGTATTTTGTTGTAAATCTTAGTTCTGGCAGACGTGCTTCGACCAACTTGACTAGGTGAAGGAGGAAATATATTGAGAGATATTTTACTCCATTTTCCCTTAGTGCCTCGAAATTCCATGTGTCTTAATAAAAGAACGAAGTTAAAGAATAAGAAATTTGTGCTAACTACAAAGTACTTTGTTTTATTTCAGCCTGTCCCTCAAGGGGTAAACATTGCTGAATGCAGCTGGTATTTAATTGAAAGAGTCCATTTGGAATGATATGGACAAGTCAAAGGAGGAAGCAGAGGCAAATGATGTAGGTGCGAATGTGCTATCTAGAACGAGGGAGTGTGATTCTGGTGAACCATCAATGAGAAAGTGTACATCTACCAGTCATGAGTTGCCGGAGGGATCAACTTCTGCCAGTTCAGGGATGTTGGAGAATGATGGTATGAACAGAAATGTAATGTCCATGAAGGGGCCTCAGCTCCATGGTACAAGCTCTTACTCATTGAATAGTTCAAGGCTCACAGTTGAAAAGTTGTGTAATTACAAAATTTCTGAGCCAGCTTCTCTTAGATGCTCCAATAATCAAGAAACCAATCAGAAACCACAAATTCAGTGGCAACGTTTCTATCAATTGGGGTCTGGCTCTAGAAGTGTGAAGGGGGATGGAGATCCTTCATCCACGGACAAGGCTGTTCAGCAATTAAGTTCCAAGGAGTTGCCAGGACTAAATTTACTAGCGCTGAAAATGCTGAAGCAAGCATCCGACAAAGATATCAAAGAAGGCTCTAATGCAGTGTCTTCCCAATCAACAGAAGACCATAACCTTATTATTCCAAGCAATAGATTACTTCCGGGAAGTAGTCAATCAAAACTTTTATCCACTTCTAGCTTTTCTCATTTTTTTGCTAACCGATCTCTTAAAGGCAAAGCTGTTTTACCAAAAGGACCTGCACTTCATAAAGAAGTTCATGCTGCCTCTACTCTGCAGAATAAGAATGAGTTCGAGCAAGCTTCCACAGGAATGGTATCATCTGATGCATTGTTTAAGCAAGGTGCTAATTCTAATCAAGCATCTTTTAGTCGTAGCGATCACCAAAGACCCACTTCAACTTACAATGGAGTTACCTTGAGAGAGTGGTTAAACTCAACAGGATCACAGATAAACAAAGCTGAGAGGATTCACATATTCCGGCAGATAGTGAAGTTAATTGATATTGCCCACTCTGAAGGAAATGCATTACAGGATATACGGCCTTCCTGTTTTATTTTACTGTCACCTAATGGTGTTAAATATATTGGTCCATCTGTCCAGATAGACTCCATGTATGCCGTGAGCCGGAATACTAATGGGAAAAGGCCATCCCACATGGAAATGCATGCTAATAGTAACTTGGGTTCAAAGCTGCAGAAGGTCAATGTGGACGTGGACTTGATGAGACAGCAGCCTGAAACCAATGCTCGTTCTTCTCGTGATGAAGGGACATCATTTCAGGCAGGGTGTCTACTGGAGTCTGACATTAATCAATTAGAGAAGAAGTGGTACACTTGTCCTGAAGAACTCAATCACGAAAGCCTAGCATCATCTAATATCTACAGTCTCGGGGTTCTTTTCTTTGAGGTGGGTAATCAATTGCTGGGTTCATAATCATTTTACTTCAAACCACTAACAAATTTTCTTTCTTTTTCCTTCTGCTCATTTGTCTCTCCTCTTAGACGCAAACTTAGGTTCAGTTTGCACAAGTCCAATCCATATTAAGCAAGAGTTCACAATATAATATTAATGTCACATTTAAATAAATGGTGGACAGTGAGGAGGGAATGTAACACTAGATATTTTGAAGATATGGAAAACACAATCCAACAGATCAAGTTTTATTGTATACTTTTGTTCTGTTTTTGGTGTAGGGAGGAGTTTTAAATGATGCAGAATCAGTTCTTAGATGTTGAATTTATGTTGAAGCAGATTTTAAGATGATCTCAAATGTTGGTGTAACTACAATACACACATTCACTGTTGTTTGGAAAGAAAGGAACTGATGTTTTGAAAGATAAAAGCCAACTTATTCCAACAGATCAAGTTTAACTTTGAACTTTTATTTTCTTTTTAGTCTAAGAAGAATTTTTAAATGAAGCAGAATCCATACTTAGCCTATTAAAATTTCTATAAGATTGGTAAGTGATTTTTCTTTTGCTTTGTGCTCACCTATATACACTTCGGCACCTACTAAGTGCTGCTTGTGTAATACAATTACCTTCCTCACCAAAAAGAAGAAGATACATACATCCCAAACAAACAAGAAAGAAAACACCAAAAAAAAGAAGGGAAGTTTTTTCTGATGAAAACATACTGTCTCCCTGTAGCACTTCCCTGATTTTGCTTCTTGAGCTTTAAGAAACTGAATTAAAATCAATATAATTAAGATTTATTGAATCATATGCTTTTGTGAAACTTTTACTGACCCACTCTACTGGATCTTTGTACTAGAATATTCCAGTCTGGATATGCTTGTCTTTTCTAAATAGACTTTTGAGATTTAACCCTCAGATGCTCCATGCTCTCTCAGATTGTTGAATATGGAGAAGGCAGGTGAGAGCACCTCCCAAATCTTTTCCAAGGAGCCTGTTGTTCTTCTCTAGAATTTGATGCACAGTCCTTAATGCAATGAATCAGTGTTGCATATGCTCAATTCTTTTTAGCATTGAGTATATATCTTGATTCAGCTGCACCCCTTATCTGTTCTCCTTTGTGGCTTCTTTTGTTAATTTTCAACTTATTTTTCCTCTGGGGAAATATATGTAGCTGTACACAATCTGGCTAAGTTAATGATTTTTTCGTGGGGTGTGGGAACTGACGTTTTGTTTCACAATGCACTTTGCCAAATTTTGTTTCACAATGCACTTTGCCAAAGGGGTGAGATAAATTATCTTTACTCTTATTAATTCATGTTGTTTCTTTTAGTTGCTCTGCTGTTTTGAATCACCTGCGGCACATTCCACAGCCATGTTGAATTTGCAAAGTCGCATTCTCCCTCCAAATTTCCTTTGTCAAAATCCCAAGGAAGTTGGCTTTTGCTTTTTGCTGCTTCATCCTGTGCCTTCTTCTCGTCCAACAACAAGGTATTGTTATGTTTTTAATTTGTTGTGCAATATTATTTTCTGCTATTTGGACTTTGCTGAAAAAGTCAATGTTGACATACCTGTAAGACAGCCAGGAATACAGTATCCTAAAATAGGGTATGTGGAAAACATTGTGATGCTCTGAGTGAACTCAATGCATTTTCAGTTTTTGGCAATCACAGAGTCCTCGTAGTTTGATATTGTTATAACTATTATGCTCTTTTTCCGTTTCGGCTTAGAAACTGGTTGTTCTCGAGAGTGACTTCTCGATAATAAATAGAGATGGTGGAGTTCCTTTGGGGCTTGAGGCATCTTAGCCACTTCTCTTGTCACCTTGTTATATGCTCCCTATGTTCCAGTTTATGTGACCCTGTGTCCTTCTTAGTCTATTAAGAAAAGAATGACCTCTATCTAAATATGCAAACAATTTAACTTAAATTTCTCATTTTACCCTTAGTGACACGATTTTATATCCACACAAATGTTATGGCATGTTTAAGAACACAAGTTTCTAAAGTCTTATAACCACACAAATGTTATGACATGTTTATGACCCTAAGTTTCAAAAGTCATCCTTTTTTTTCCGCGCCCATTCACATAAATTGAAACAGAGGGAGTAGGAGATATCACGCCCCACTAGGTTAGAGCTGGTACTCTAATAACATCATTTTAGCATGGAATCAGTTTGATGTTATTCGTGTTATGTGTTCATAATCTCAAATGGTGTACTGTCTAATCCTGCTGTCATCTCTGTGGGAACTTGCATATGCAGTAAATGCACCTTGCTCCCTGCCAAGCTTTAAGATTTAGTAAAACCATTTTTTAGGTCTTAAGTGGGATAGCTTTTAGACATGGAAGAGTTGCATTTCTGTGATGGTGGAAATAAATAGCAAACTGTCCGCCACTCATTAGGATTGAGGGAAAAGACATTTTCTGAAATTGGTTATTGTTCTTTAATAGTTAGTATGACTTCTAGCCTGCAATTTGCCCTTTTGATCAATAGATATTTCACTTTTGTGTTGTAAATCTTCTAGCTTTGTCGTACTGAGTTTTAACGTCTCTAATTGCTAGAAGCTCAGGCACAGCAAATTTGTAAATATCTTCAAGTTAATTTGTTTGATTTGTAATCACATTCACAATACAACTTATCTTTGTAGGGAAATCTTACAGTCTGAATTAATTATTGGAGCTGAAGAAGTATGTAAAATAGATGGTGTCCCATCATTTATTGAGAAGGATGATGACCCTGATTCAGACGTCTTGCTCTATTTCCTAGATTCATTGCAGGAGGAAAAAAAGAATAATACCTCCAAGTTATTACAAAGAATAGAGTGCCTAGAGGCTGATATCAAGGATGTTGAGAAAAGGGAGGTCCTTAGAAATTCAGATTGGGTGGAAACTGACTTCAATAATATGCGGCAAGGATCCTACTTAAAGCATCTCAATTCGACTGACTCTATTTCTAGATCATTTTCTATTCCAAATATGAGCAATGAAAAGCTGATGAAGAATATTTCTCAGCTTGAAAGTGCATACTTCTGCATGAGGTCCCAAATCCAACTTGCAGAAAATGATTCAATAGGTCGAACAGACACGGATTTGTTGACGAGTCGTGACAGATTGTTCCAGGTTTCAACAAAAGAAGCAGAGCCAATTCTAAAATCTGTTGATCGTGTTGGAGTGTTCTTTGAAGGTATTTGTAAATATGCTCGCTACTGCAAGTTTGAGGAATATGGGACATTAAGAAATGGTGATCTTCTCAACTCTACAAATGTGATCTGCTCCCTCTGTTTTGATTATGAAGAGGACTTTATAGCTGCAGCTGGTGTCTCAAAGAAAATCAAAATCTTTGAATTTGCTTCACTTTTGAATGAATCGGCGGATCTTCAATATCCTGTGGCTGAGATGTCAAACAGATCTAAGCTTAGCTGTGTTTCGTGGAATAAATATATGAGGAACTATCTGGCTTCAACTGACTATGATGGCGTAGTCAAGGTGTGTACTTGTTTGGCTTAACTTGGTAAAGAGTTTTGAATCTTCATGAGCTATGGCAATATTTTTAAGTCTTTCTAGTTATCTGACTAGCCTATAAGTACTTGAGGCATTAATCTTTTCATAGGAGAATGTAAGAGAATAATCTCCTAGCTAGTAAGTGCTTTAAATATCACAATAAAGGTTATATCAGCTACCTAACACGCAGGGGCAGACCCACGTGGTATCGAGGGGGTTCATCCGAACCCCCTCGGCAAAAAATTACACGGTATATATAAGATAAATTTTCTACGGTATATATAAGGTAAATTTTCTGTATTTCTGTAGATATATAAATTTTGAACCCCCTCAATAACAAAGAGAAATTGATGGCGTAGTGGCAAGTACCCCTGAAATTAAGCTGTATGTCACTGGTTCGAATCCCATTGAAAGCATTTTATTTTTTTCTTATTTAGTTTCAGTTTTTTTAGGTTTTATTTTTAATTTTCAGTTCTGTTTTTCAAGTTTTTTTTAGTTTAAAAAATGTGCTAAAAGTTTGGTTTTAAACCCAAAAGAATTCAAGGTTTCCATTTCTAAAGGCTTATTTACACGTTTATATTTTTATTTTTCGAACCGCCTGAACGAAAATCCTGGGTCCGCCACTGCTAACATGTGCTTGCAGTTGAAGTTGAGTATCTCATTCATTTTCTTAACTAGATCTTGGTGTATAATTTTTGAATCTAGATGTGGGATGCAAGCACAGGTCAAGAATTTTCACAACATACAGAGCACCAGAAGAGGGCTTGGTCTGTTGATTTTTCTCAAGTGGATCCAACAAAGTTTGCCACTGGAAGTGATGATTGTTCTGTAAAAGTGTGGAATATTAATGAGGTACTTTACCCGATCCTGCTACTTTTTTCATGAAGTTGGTATCTTCATTTAGTTTGGATCTGTGGAAACACAAACAAATAGTTTGATCTATTTCATTCTGCAGAGGAGTTCTGTGGATACGATCTGGAATCCTGCCAACATATGCTGTGTGCAGTTTTCTGCCTACTCCTCTCATCTGTTGGCTTTCGGATCTGCTGATTACAAAATTTACTGCTATGATCTTCGCCATACTAGGATTCCGTGGTGCACATTATCTGGACATGAGAAGGCTGTTAGCTATGTAAAATTCTTAGATGATGGTACCCTGGTTTCTGCATCCACAGATAACACGCTAAAGCTATGGGACCTAAAGAGAACAAGTTTGGAAGGATTGTCCTCAAATGCTTGCAGCTTGACATTCAAGGGACACACCAATGAAAAGGTAAATAGAGGATATTTGCTCTACGATGAACATCTCAATGCTGTAGGTTCAATTTCATTTACTCTCTTTTTTTGCTCTGTACAGAACTTTGTGGG